>JAVTVY010025543.1:0-11472 GCA_036873755.1 Hanleya hanleyi
CAAAACACAACAAACCTCGGATATACCAGTACCAAATGACCTAATAGGATAAATATTTATTCACGTACAAATATATAGATGAATGAATTATTTTCGGGTTCATGATTTTGAATAATTTAGTTGTTGTTGTGATTTTAGAGAATTTTCATTCCTTTTGAGATAAATTTTTGAATACGAAGGAGAGGGGACAAAGATCTGGTTTCATTCGTATCGACATCTCACGTAATATAAAATTAAGCATGAATACACCAGAACAATATTTTAGTCTACAACACTTAAGGATTATTGAACAGTGGGAATGACATATAAATTCCTTGGACATTATAGCTGAAACTTTCAAACAACGATGGAGTTCAAACAGGTAAGTTATTATTAATTTTTTTTTTGTTTTTTTTTTTTTCGACAACTACGTATCTGTATTGTCTTCTATAACTGGGAATAAAATATCATAATCATATGATCGTCTTATTGTTAAATTTATAACATCAAAGACCAATCACTATATAGCAATATACCATATTATTGTTACATGAGATAGACATGTGATTTACCCAGAAAGGCAAAACAATCAAAAAGAAATTTATTTCGCTGATTAGAAGCGAAGAAAAGTCTAGTGACGTAATAAAATTATGTACGTCTCCTTTCGAGGGACACTGGACCGAACTCGGGACATTCTTTCCATAAAGGAGAGAATGCATCAAGTTTAAGGCCTGTGAAAATATTTGTACAACACCGTCACTAAAATTCCAAACATTTATAAATTGGTAATCACCACGTATGAAGAAGACAATCATTAAATTTTCAATGTCTGTCAAATAAAGACAACTTAGTTCCAGTAATGGACACTTTCAAAAGCTATAAGATACTTCATACATGCAATTCAAAACATTATCATCAAGTGACGTGACTTTAGAAGGAGACGAAAATGACTGTCTCGGCATACATAGATGTATGGGCAACTGGCCAATTTGTTAAAACAGGATATTTGCAGGACTCATTAGTTGATATATAGGATCGTGTTCAGTGAAGTGAGAAATAGCTATTCCGGGCCCTGGATCAGCCTTTCGCTCTTCACCGACTATCGATACACACATCCTCCTGTGCTGAAGAGGTCTCAAACTTTGGAATCATTCAAATTACTTTTTGCACTGCGAAAGAGAAAACTACTTCAAAATTTTTTTCCGATTATGGTTTGCAAACCAAGCACAAACTCCAATCACCGACGGTAAAAACAGTTCTGTCGCATATGGAGCGAGACAGATGTAGAAATCAATATTCGAAGTGTTTCCTGAAAGAGAAAAACATGTGTAGTGAAATCCACTTCATCATTCACACCATTTTATAGAGAGATACAATAACCTAGTTGTTCGTTTATCAGACCATCAAACCAACTGGCGAGTGGCATATGCATATGGAATAACACTGAGGACCTGCAGTGAACTCAACGCCATCCCATAGACTGACTCGTACCAGTAGTTAATTTGTGGAATGTAAATGCTTGTGAATTTGAAATGCGCAGGACAACACCAACCACACAGGTATCCTCGTCTCAATCTGAAAAAAAACACAACAATACTCTATAATCATTATATATCTTCATAATTTCAACATTATCTCGTCATCATTTTGCTTTGGTCGCTAAATCGCTATTAACCTCACCATGACTATTAAACGTATAAGTCAGTATTGTTCAAGACAATGTCAAAATCACTGAATTCTCAATATCATCATAATCATCATCGTCATCAATATCATCATCATCTCACATATAAATCAACATAGCACCATTTCTTGCCCCAGGAATGAAAAGACTGTGCAAAATTTCATGTTTCCGTATATATATCTGTATAACCGCTAAAATTCCATTGCCTTGAACAATCCAAATACAGTCAACTTTACTTCGTCCTATCGTGTTTGTGTTATCGGCAATGCAATTTATTGGCTGTCCACTGTCCCAATGTGTCGAGGAGAAAATTTCCCCATCTTCCTTGGACTTGTGGATTGGGTCCCATATGAACAACTCATACTAGGGCCAGTGCCTGCCGTCGTCACGGATAAAATGGATTATTCTATTGCCGTAATATGAAAATACCAAACATCACGTCTCGTTTAGTGTCTATAAACCTTCTTTCTCAATATCCATAAAGAATCTCCAAATACCCTTTTCAAATATTTCTATTACTCAAGTCATCTCGATATCTCTATTATTATACTGCATCATATCAACTTGGGGGAGTGAAAGCGACCCGTCAGTGTACGGTCAAAATTCACCGAATTAACCCTAGGCATAAATTGGTCAGGGTTTAAACCTGTCCCCGTCATTATACCACATAAGTAAGTGCATATCTTCTAAACCACCGTCCAAAGACATCTGTTTCCAGGTTGCGCTTAATAATCACAATTCCACAAAATATATCCTGTATTATCCACATCAAACTTCGCCGTATATCCAGTAGTAACTATATTTTATCTCCGACACTCTTCAATGATTCCGTGGTTATTTAATCCCATATGACGTCTCGTAAAGAGCCCAACATCAAATGCTCTTACAGATCTCTATGCCCACGTCCGTCCTATCAATATTTAACAGTAAACAGATCAATACGTTGTGATTCATTGTCGTCAGACTTCGTAAATTAACTCTCCATTGCACGAATTCATTTCTCTAATTTATATTCAAAGTCTTCATTAAATATTTCATCACTCTTTATTCTTCTAATAACTCATTAATCCCATATTTTAAACATGTCGTGTTTCCATATTTATCACGAACAGGCACCCTGACATAGTGTAAATAGACCTTTATCCATGGCCAAAATCATCACTATACTTCAACTATCACTGGGAATGTCTAATCAATCACACAACGAATTATCTCCACTATTAATTCAATCTCAATTGGTTCAATGTTTTCTCTCCTAGTTTGTAAATTTTCTGAACGGAAAACACAAACCAGATAGTTAGTTTGTAGGTAAATTGCCACCTCACTAAAACATAACAACCGTCCTCATTAATATACACATTAATCTACGAGGATAGGAGCAGAAGTCATTCATCCCTGGTGAGTCATAGTTTTACTGAGTCTTTAAACATAACCTTTTGGAGCTTGTCTTAAAATACGTACATTCTTCTCTGTAATTATGGCTTTATCTCCGACGGATAATTCATTTTCAGGAATCCAAGTCCAAATTTTCTTATTTGTCAGATCTGCGTATCTCACATAGTAATGCATCTCCCCATTTTCATCTTTCTTCCCTTTTAAAACATTCTCTATTGTCCTAATTTTATTGTGCAGTAATTCTTCATCAGTTGGCCTGGGTATCATGGACGTAACAATTTCTTTGCTCACAACATATCCTCGGTCCACAATCATTTTTCTGTTTTGAACTGGCTGCCTAACATTCTCAAAAAGTCCCAGATCATCTATTTGATCGGGTTGAATGATGTCTTGAGCCTGTTCCGTCTCGTTAACTTGGGGCGTGGGGGTCACTCCTACATCTCCCTTTTGCTTCTCAATACAAACTTCACTAGTCCCTGAATCTTCAGGTATAACGGGTAACGGCTCGACTATCTTAGTCCCCTTCGTTACAAAGTTATCGTCTGGTATCTCATTTTCGTCAATAGCTAATGCGTCTTCATCCGCAACATGTACAAGGTTCAACAAAGGTTTTGTAGGGCCCACGTGGCGATTAACACATTTCTTCAATCGGTTGCTATGGACAATACTCTCGACCAATTTATTTGATTGAACATTCCTAATTTTAAAGTTCAGTAATCCAACTTTAGTGACAACTCTAAAAGGACCTACCCATTTCGAATTTAACTTTTTCGAAAAGTGTTTAGGGGTATGTGGTAACCATAGATAAACAATATCTCCAACTTTAATATCTGTGTCGTTACATCTCATGTCATAGAAATACATATTTCCTCCGCTAGATCTGTAATAGTGGCGGCGTTGCCGTCCTCTAGCAGGCTTTCTTCTCCAGTTTAAAGGACGGGGTTCCCAACTTCTATTGGTTCGACCACCCCTGTTCGGATTGTTGTTTTGATTTGGATAACAACTATTACCTAGAGGGTTCCGGTTTTGTTCATTCCCATTTTGTCTATACCCCTGATAATACTCACTCGGTCTCTGATTATATTGATAACTCTGGTTTGGTTGCCGATTACCTTGATAAGGCCTTAATTGACATTGTCTGGTAAAATTTGGCAACCGATTCACATTTCTAAAACATTGAGTGGAATAATGGCCCACTCGTCTGCACGTCGCACATCGAAAAGTGGTAGGGTGTGGTTGCATACAACGAGGCGATTCGTCCACATACCTGCTTTGCACCGACTCTTTAAACTGATCGCCAGCTGTGTAGCGCGTTTGTAATTCGGTTCTGATTTCGGCTAGCTGTTCCTTAAGTTGGTCTATTTCGACCTTTAAATTAGCCTCATAGATATCGTCTATACCTGTAATTTGTGGATGCCTTGCTGATGCCATTTGAGTGGAGATTTCCGCTAATATTGAACATTGGATTATGGATTCTAAATCCGCAGGGTTTTGCATTATAACCTGACACGCAATTTCAGGTCTCAATCCTCGGATAATCTGTAATTTAGTGACGTCATCCGTCTTTCCTAATCGACAGGCCAGCTGCATCACTGAATCGATAAAAGCCCCAGTCGCCTGCGACGAACCTTGCTTTAAGGCATAGAAAGCGGTCTCTAAATTAAACATCTGTCTTATGTTTAAGTATTTATTTTCAAACGCCTGTCTCAATTGTGGCCAATCTTCGCGTTGGGCGTCGGGCAGATACATACACCAGACTTCCGCAGTATCTTTTGTGAAGAGCTGAAAATACTGTGCCTTTTGATCATCATGAATACGATTTAAATTCAAAAAGATTTCGAATTTTTGGAGCCAAATTCTAGCATCTTCGTGTGCACCTCCAGAAAATTTCTCCGGGCGGGTGGCATTTAACATATCCATCGTTATTTCTTCGTTATGCATAAGATCTGCATTTATTATAGCCTCATCAACAAGTTCATTTACCAAATCCTGATTATCAACTAATTGTTCGACCAAAAGATCCTCACCAAATGGTCCGACAAATTCTGGCTCTTCATCGCTATCAAGAGGTTCCTGGTCTAACACAGGATATTCTAATGGTTCCCCCAAATTTTCTAATGGCTCTGCAAAATTTTCTAATGGCTCCCCGGGATCTTGTAAAAGCTCATCAAGATTCTGTAAGTGCTGCCCAATATTTTCTAAGGGCTCATCAAGATTTTCTAATTCTTCCGGTAGATTTTCTAATGCTATTGGCTCATCAAAGTTCCGTAAGTGTTCCTCTCCTTGAGCTTCATTATTTAACACAGGCTCTTCAAATTCTTCCCCCTGAATTACATTATTTATCGCATTACTATTTAGCAATATCTGCGACGGGACATTATCTGCATCCTGACCAAATTCAGGCTGTGGGTCTACTATTCCCTGATCTATAGGCACCCCTTCGTCGCGGACAACTATATCCTGTACATCTATTCTCTTTAACACGGGACTATCTCGATCATCATCTTCAAACACCAGATATAGCAATTGATAGATCACCAGTTGCAAAACCCTGGACGGCCACGGAAAAAACCGCTGAACCAATCCATCAAGT
This sequence comes from Hanleya hanleyi, assembly GCA_036873755.1. Classification (NCBI taxonomy): domain Eukaryota; kingdom Metazoa; phylum Mollusca; class Polyplacophora; order Lepidopleurida; family Hanleyidae; genus Hanleya; species Hanleya hanleyi. The sequence continues at coordinate 5,652 of JAVTVY010025543.1, forward strand.
AATAAAGAAATCATGACTTATGGATTAAAACAAATCTCTAAAATTTGGTACGGTCACGGCAAAAAATCGTAAAACCAATCCACCATCTGCCTAAAAGGGTTCCAACACCATGTCAAGGTGTATGTCCTTTCTTGTATAGCCCTAAATGGGCTATACACGAAAGGCTAAAAGGCTCCGCATCACAAATTAACTCGCTTGGCTTTGCAAAGAGGTATCCAGAAATCGAGCGCTTTGGGAGTGGGGATGTGGCTTAAACGATATCTGCCATGCCGTGTGTATACTTTTCTTCCAGATTAAATAAATTAACAAAAAGACACATAATACGTTTTCTTGAGGTTTCTTTTATCTGACACCAATATATGCTCAAATTCCTTTAGCACAATAGCAAAACACTAATACATGTTAACCACCTCTTTCAAGTCACTCAATAAGCTAGAGTCATATCCCTAACCGTAATTAATTATTGATATACATAACTGACCTGTTGTATCCTTATTTTGTGCTTCCTTTCTCCTTCCTGAGAAACCCCTGACTTCTTAACCAATGCCAACCCTCGCCTTTTCCATCATATGTGTCACAAAGTGTCCCGCGCAGAGAAAGTTTTCCCACAATGTGCCTTGCCAAAGTCCCCTGACGAGTTCCCTGATTTTCGCCCACTCTTTTCCTTTATAGTGGTCAAATGGCCTAAAGCCTTTCTCTATTCTTTGGGATGTCGTCATTTTTACGCTCACCCATTGGCCCTTGATTTGCTCATCACTCTTTCTATATTCTCGATCTTCAGTCGCTATGGAACAAATCTATTAACAGCTTTTCTGTTGGGAACTGATGAATGATATTTTGTCTATGAAATCACACTATACAGTGAGTCATACCTAGTATCCATTATCTGGTGCGAGTTAATTAACCCAGGTCGAATAAATTAGTCCAACCTATCCCGGTGCCTTAAGCCTCAAGCATCGCAATAAATCAGATATCATCAGGTTTGTATGATAATTATTAGATGCTACAAGAGCCCACAGAGAGTATCCCCTTTTTGGAATAAAGTTTTCATATCTGTTTTTATCTTTTACTAAAGTGTCAAGTTTCATAATTAATTATCCCATAATTAATTATCATATTATTTCATATTTGTTCTATCATATTGTTCTATCATATTCTATGATATGACAGTTAAAGATAACTATAAGAATACAGGTAAATCCAAATCATAGATCAGGGATCTTCTTTGCAGGGATTGTACGCTACCGCGATCTGAATCCTGTATTCCTGCTCATAGAATTATATGTCAGTATTGCATTAATTTGCTTTGGTTGTCATTACAGGTCTTCCTTTCCAACCTCCTTGATCCAGACAAGGTGACAGGTTGAATCGAACTCCCTCGTTGGCCAAGATCAGTGCACGAGTGCGTTCCCGGTAGCCTGACAGTTTGTCTTGGGGACCCTGCGCATTCACTTGTGGATCTGAAACATCCATTTCCCACGCATAGAAAACGTTTCACTAGTTATCACTTGTAATACCAGAAGCAAATGAACTAACAAGTCTGCATCCTTACATCAGAATATAACTAGAATGCATTTGTCACCGCCTCCCTGCTTATAACAGATGATGTGACGGAGTTGCGCAAACTCTGAACAGCGCATGTCAGCTGAACGACTATCGTCTGGCTACAAGCACTGCCTGCAGTCGAATGCTCTAGCACAGATACGAAGACCAGGGAACACGTGGATTTGTTACGATGGGATTAATCACGCACATATTGCAGCTCCCTACGCAAATAGATTCATTGAGAACGACGAGAAAATCAAGAATCTAACTTCTTTTTCGGTGTAAGCTATTTATTAAATACTTTTGGGATATATTTGGTTGATGAAACAAAGGCTTTTAGCGGAAAGAAGGAAGGTATATATTGCGGAGTAATGTCAACGCTGAGAGCGTGTTAACGATATTTTCAATTGCGGACAGTGCTTATAGCCAGACGATAGTCGTTCAGCTGACATGCACTGTTCGGAGTTTGCCTGCTTATAACATATGATGTGACGGAGTTGCGCAGTAAGATTGATACGTGTCGTGTTCGCGTAGATTCAAACAGAAATTGAATGTTGCATCGCGGAAGATGATGCTGGAATTTGAATACTCAGCCTATGAAACGTACATAATCAGTCACACCCATGATCCCCCGCGTACTACTCCGCGGATCGGAAGTGACATGATAACCCTTGCGCATGCGCACTTAATCTTGTTTAATACGTCAAAGTTAAAATCAAAAAACGAAAAACGGACAACTCGAGGCGATTTTCAATATTTGATTTTCATTTTCGCGCGAAGTAAAACGAAAATTGAAAATTTCAATTTTTGATTTTGAGATAACACACAAGAAAACCCGAACTTTCATACTCAAATTTTTGATTTTGAGAAACATAAACAAACGAGAGATCCTGAAGGATCTTGGCGCCCACCATTGTCCGATAATTGTAAGATAATGACTAGAGGATCTTTTTGTTCATTGTTACTAAGAACAAACCATTGATTTGTAATTTTGTTTACAGAAATTCGAATCTGAGCGAAAAAGATCGAAAAAGAGACACTGAAAAACACCAAGATATAATCTAAGGTTCAGGAGTTTCAAGATTTCTAGAAACTGTACTTATGTCGGTTGTTATAATACAAGAGAAATGATCAAAGTTAGTCTGAAAGTGAATGTACATGTGCAGAGGATCCTTCGACTCCGTTTTGTAGTATTTGTTTTATTTATTTTTTGCACGTGTCATCATTGCCAATTTGGGTACTGGAAGCGAAGACCAATCTCTTTGACACTTTGGCATGAGCTATGAAACATACTTAAGATTTTATAATTAGGAACGAATGCTAATTCTGTTCTGTTTACTGGGTTAGTTTGAGATATCTCTTTTAAGATACCATGCTCGAAAATAGTAAGATGGTACAATACTTAATACTGAAGGGATCCGGTCCGCGCAGTAATGTTGAAACTTCGAAAGTGCCTGAATCCAGATTATCTCCCTTGGATCGAAACATGCAATAGTCTACAGTTGTCGAGTTGTGACGTTGAGTCACAAGAGTGACGTCCCTTCATGTAGCCGATCCGCCGGCAGACGAAAGGGTGAGGCAGTTCACTTCCTACTGTATGGACTAAAGAAAACTGATTTAAAATTTGAATAAATACATTTCAATTCCGAATTATTTGAACTCCTTGATATGGAAGGTGAAGGTATGGATATTCTCTATAGTCAATATATAGAATATGCCCCACCGTTTGATCCGCCGACTCTTGTGATGCAACGTCACAACTTGAGAATACCGTATTAATTGGATTTTCGAATCGGACCAAAAAAAAGTTATCTTGCACTACTTGAGGCCCCATGAAATATTTCCTGAGAATTCACGATAACTTTGTTTCAAGGGGAAATTCAAGATGGCCACCTTGTGGCCATATTGGATTTTCGAATCGGACCAGAAAAGGTATCTGGCACAACTAGACGACAAGGAGAACCTGTGTACCAAATTTAACAAAGATCCATCTAGTAGTTCCTGAGAACTCGCAATAACAAAGTTTCATGGGGAAATCCAAGATGGCCGCCTGATGGACATATTGAATTTTGGAATCGGACCAGAAAAGGTATCTTGCACAACTGGACCACAAGGGGAACCTGTGTATCAAATTTTAGAAAGATCCAGGAAGTAATTCCTGAGAAATCACGATAACAAAATTTCATGGGGAAGTCTAAGATGGCCGCCTGTTGACCATATTGCATTTTCGATTCGGATCGAAAAAGGCATCTTGCATATCGAGACCCTAAGGGTAACCTGTGTACCAAATTTGAGTAAGATCCATGCAATAGTTCCTGAGAAATGACGATAAAGTTTCATGGGAAAATCCAAGATGGCTGCCTGGTGGCCATACTGGATTTTCAAATCGGACCAGGAAAGGTATCTTGCACAACTAGACCCCAAGGGGAACCTGTGTATGAAATTTGAGAAAGATCTATGCAGTACTTCCTGAGAAATGACGATAAAGTTTCATCGAATCCCAAATATGGTTTCCCTTTATGTTGCAGCTGTATTGATTTTCAAATCGAGGAAACCGAAGGAGTTTCTTGCACAACTAGACCCCAAGGGGAACCTGTGTACCAAATTTGAGAAAGATCCATGCAGTAGTTCCTGAGAAATCGCGATAACAAGGTTTAATGGAGGAAATCCAAGATGGCTGCCTGGTGGCCATATTGGATTTTCGAATCGGACCAGAAAAGGTATGTTGCACAACTAGACCCCAAGGGGAACCTGTGTATCAAATTTGAGAAAGATCCATGGAGAAGTTACTGAGAAATCGCGATAACAAGGTTTCATGGGGAAATCCAAGATGGCTGCCTGGTGGCCATATTGGATTTTCGAATCGGACCAGAAAAGGTATCTTGCACAACTAGACCCCCAAGGGGAACCTGTGTACCAAATTTGAGAAAGATCCATGCAGTAGTTCCTGAGAAATCGCGATAACAAGGTTTCATGGGGAAATCCAAGATAGCTGCCTGGTGGCCATATTGGATTTTCGAATCGGACCAGAAAAGGTATCTTGCACAACTAGACCCCAAGGGGAACCTGTGTACCAAATTTGAGAAAGATCCATGCCATTGGTTCACGAAATCGCGATAACAAGATTTGTGGGAAATCAAGATGGCTGCCTGAGTGGCGCAATGGATGCACCGAATCGGACCAGAAAAGGTATCTTGCACAACTAGACCCCAAGGGGAACCTGTGTACCAAATTTGAGAAAGATCCATGCAGTGGTTCCTGAGAAATCGCGATAACAAGATTTCACGGGGAAATCCAAGATGGCTGCCTGGTGGCCATATTGGATTTTCGAATCGGACCAAAAAAGGTATCTTGCACAACTACACCCCAAGGGGAACCTGTGTACCAAATTTGAGAAAGATCCATAAAGTAGTTCCTGAGAAATCGCGATAACAAGAATTGTTTACGGACGGACGGACTGACGGTATGACGGACTAACTGACGGACGACGGACGACGGACCACGGACGAAAAGCGATTTGAACAGCCCACCATCTGGTGATGGTGGGCTAAAAATTGAAATTGACGCTCAAATTTCAATTTTTGGGTTTTGAGAAACCAAGAACGAAAAACGAAAATTGAACTGTGCAAGGTTACACGGACCATGGTAGTTTATTTTCAATTCACATCTTTTTCTTACCAGACTGCAAGACGATCAAGTGCCTGGCCAGAGTGTGAAGAAAGCATTCTCGGACTACGCCAACTCAACTACGGCTCATGGCATAGGTCACATGGTCGGTGCAAGGAACTGGGTATTCAAGGTCATTTGGTTGTTGTTGTTGATCGGCGCTATAGGCATGATCCTATTCCAGGGAACTCTGTTGTACCGGAGATATTCTAGGTAAGACACTTTGTAACGAAACGGGTCCGTAAAGTGAACTATTCCGGTATAGCGTACCGGTACAGCGCAAAAAAATAAAATAAAATAATGTTTCAAAATATATATTTTTTTGATCCAAGCTTAGTAGTAGGTAAAGGGCATCTTGAGACCACTTAACCTTCTAACTAATTAAATGTTACCGGTCGAGTGGCCCCAAGATGTCCACAGTGTCCTTCACTTCAATGTTAATTGATCTTTGACAATTTGCTTGACTGGTTGACTGGTTGACCTTGACTGGTTGACCTTTGTGGAGGGCACTTCCGATAACGTTACCTAATTAAATATTAATTCCGGCAATTTCTGGAGATCATCTCCACTGAAAGATCAATGATCGACAATATCATCTTCAGTCACTTCA
>JAVTVY010025544.1:0-11247 GCA_036873755.1 Hanleya hanleyi
GCCGCCATCTTAAACCCACCACCCACCACCAACCACAGCCGCCATGTTAAACCCACCACCACCATCCGCCCACCAGCCGCCATCTTAAACCCACCACCACCACCCACCCACCAGCCGTCTAGACTATAAATAACGCGTAGTATGTTGCCATTTATTCACAAAATACAATCATGGGTACAAGAAGACGACCACTGTTCACCCACCACCCCCCTAGAGATCCTAGAGATGCTAGAGAGGTGGTTACCAGTGGAGATGATGGTGGAATATCCATAATTACAAGCTTTCAGCAGGTTATTACGGACGAAACCATGATACGGCGAAATGAAGAAGAATTGGAAGAGCTGCGGAGAGATGTAATAGCAGAAGAAGAAAATGCGAGGTTGATAAGACGAAGTCGAGAACAAGACCAAGAAATCAGCAGGATGGCCGCCATAGAAGAAGAAGATGCCGATATAACTGATGGGGAAGAAGAAATTGCATGGTTAAACAGTAATAGACCTGCAACAAATACAACGGCTATAACGACGTCGGCTTCCGAAACTCTGATTATAACGACTTCGGCTTCCGAAACAACACCACAACCATGCTCTTGGGCCGAGGTAACCCGCCTCAACGAACAAATTAACGGCATGACACAAGACATGAATCAAATGGATGCTGAGATTTCATGGGGGGGGGGGAGGGAGGGAGGGAGGGCGGAAGGAGGAAGAGCGGGGCTGAATTTTTTTTTTAAAATTTAAAAAAAAAGAAAAAAAAGAATGAACACTAACAACCATTTTTTTAATTTTCTACTATTTTTTTACAATTTTTTTGAAATTATTGAAAAAAGGGGGAAAGGGGGGGAGGGTGCGGTGAAAAGGGGGCGGGGCTGAATTTTTTTTTTTAAATTTAAAAAAAAAGAAAAAAAAGAATGAACACTAACAACCATTTTTTTTAATTTTCTACTATTTTTTTTACAATTTTTTTGAGATTATTGAAAAAAGGGGGAAAGGGGGGGAGGGTGCGGTGAAAAGAGGGCGGGGCTGAATTTTTTTTTTAAAATTTAAAAAAAAAGAAAAAAAAGAATGAACACTAACAACCATTTTTTTAATTTTCTACTATTTTTATTAACACAAATAGAATGAACGTGTTCACCAGGGTATTGAATTTTAATACAATTATATGTGAGTATTGAATTTTAATACAATTAACAGTAAAAAAACTCTGAATTTTTAATACAATTATACGCTCTCAAGTCACTTCAATGAATGTGTAGGAATACGGTAAATGTTTTTCAACACTTGTTCAATAGTTCTGCATTTAATACAATTAACAGTAAAAAAACTCTGAATTTTTAATACAATTATACGCTCTCAAGCCACTTCAATGAATGTGTAGGAATACGGTAAATGTTTTTCAACACTTGTTCAATAGTTCGCCAACAAGACTTGTTTGAACTTATCATCGTCTTTCCGTCCCTGGTGCACGTAGATGTAGGTAATAATCTCTTCACGTGGAATTTTGGGAGGGCAGGCAGCTTCCACTGCCAGGGCAATTTGCGTCTCGGTCACGGTCTGTAGTGCCTCAGTGATGATGGCGTATGAGGGTACACTAGTGTCCACACACGTATGCTTGTCTATGGGACTGTTATTTTCACAGCCTGCGCATTCTTGGATACGCAAGTGTGAAATGCGAGGTCTGATTAGATCCAGGACTGTGTCGATGTACTTCTTATAAATATAGTGAGACACCTGATAAGCCAGGGCTTGACGAATTGTACTTGCGAGACTCTGCAACTTCCGCCACGCCGTTAATTTCAAGGTGACACCCTGAGGACAAGCAACAAGCTCTTGCGTATCTAACCTCATTCTCCATTTACGAATATGCACCAGGAGCTGATCGTTGAAATAAGCACAGCTGACAAAGATGTCGTCACCCACAAAAAATTTGGCTTCGTCACTCCCCTTGTCGCGAATAACCGCATCGATGGCGTAATCAAGGGTCTCCAGTTTTCGCCAGGTGTCTAAGGTCATGGCAATATGCCTACCGGGTCTGTCGTTAAAGCCCGCTGCGTTAAAATGCACTTCTTCGTCTTTCACACTCACAGTTAAATAGGCTGAGAGCTCCCAAATGTCCGTGTGGGCTGCCTGGTAGGCCTGTTGAATAATGTTATTGATATCCTGCACAGACATAGGAAGTTGCACCTCTTCTTTCACAGGCTCAGGCACTTGCTGAGGTACTACTGGCTCAACCAGCACTGACTCAGGTATTTCTAAAGGTGTTAGTCGGGGCCGTTTGGGTCGTCCAGCGCGTTTGGCAGGTGTACTCTCTGGGGTAGTGTGCGTACGTTTGCTAGCTGTACGCTCTTCGGTAGTGTCCATGACTAAGATATCATCATCTACAAGGGGAATTTCAAGTAGATCTGCTAGTTCTTCATTTCCCGTCTTCTTCAGCGCCTCCACGAAGGCTAGAAATGCATAGGGGCCACGGCGCAGTAGACCGTCGATGAGAGCTATGTTTTGTCGTGAAGGGGTGTTCTCCGCCATGATATCTTCGACACCCTGTTTCAGGAGTATGTTATCGTCCATAAGCAGATCACATAATTCGGCCGCATGCTGCATCTCATCAATGAGGCGACCACGGTTCTTTTGAAACGTCACTAGGTCGGCTGAATTCATCATGACTATGGGCTCAGGCTGCTGAGTAACTGCTACGGTGTAAAAGTCTGGTGAATTTGCACTGGTAAAATGAAATATAGTAAAAGGTTCTCCACAGCTCATACAAGTAGGCAAGCAGGCTGGCTGACTGGCTAGAGGTGAAGCAGGGCAGGCAGGCAGGCAGGCAGGTAGGCAGGCAGGCAGGCTGATCAGGTCAGGTAAGTCAGAGTGCTACGCAGGGTAGTGCAATGAATACACCCCTACCCTAAAAAATCGACTCCTTTTATACGTTTTTCTACAAGCCGCCATCTTAAACCCACCACCACCACCCACCCACCAGCCGCCATCTTAAACCCACCACCACCACCCACCCACCAGCCGCCATCTTAAACCCACCACCACCCCCCACCCACCAGCCGCCATCTTAAACCCACCACCACCACCCACCCACCAGCCGCCATCTTAAACCCACCACCACCACCCACCCACCAGCCGCCATCTTAAACCCACCACCACCACCCACCCACCAGCCGCCATCTTAAACCCACCACCACCACCCACCCACCAGCCGCCATCTTAAACCCACCACCACCACCCACCCACCAGCCGCCATCATAAACCCACCACCACCACCCACCCACCAGCCGCCATCTTAAACCCACCACCACCACCCACCCACCAGCCGCCATCTTAAACCCACCACCACCACCCACCCACCAGCCGCCATCTTTAAACCCACCACCACCACCCACCCACCAGCCGCCATCTTAAACCCACCACCCACCACCCACCCACCATACACCACGTGACATCAATACTCGCTTCTGATTGGCTACCTCCACGTGACCTCCACAAAATATGCAAATTTCTGAGGTCAATATGGTTCAATTGACTCTTTGTATACTACTAACGTAATATCCAAATTGTTGAGAACAATTCTAATCTAGTCTGCCCTTGTATCTTTTCTATTATACAATACTATTTTGCAGGGTCAGGTGTATTAATTTTTTTGTACGAGCAGTTTCTTTTTTCAAGACCCAGGGCATTTATTTTTTTTCATACGTCAGTACACTCGGCTTTAGTTCTGGGGATTAGTCCTTGTATATTTGTCATTTTGATTGCTTTCTAATTTGGACTTATAATCGTGTAACTTCTAAAGGTTCTCTTTACTTGTCTTGCTAAAATTGTGTTCTATTTCCGCTTCCATTATGTTTGTCTTCTTTCCAGGCGGTTTCCTTTTGATTACGTTCTTTTTTCTTTCTTGTTGGAAATTGAACTGCCTCCACCCTTATTTTCATTGACGATATTTCTAGGAATAAATCGTCTTCTACCTCGAGAAATACCGATTGAAGCATTCTGTAAGAGATCTTCAATACATATTCTTCAATGGTGTCATTAATAACTGCTTTAGTCATATTATAAAATTGCATATCGTTCAAAAAGAACAAATGAATTTCCAGAAGGACTTTTCTCTTTCATTATTGTTGAAAAATGCGCAATTCAAAGATATAGCGCATTGGTTAGTCTTATATCCTGGTATGATGTCAATTTGCATTGTAATATTAAAGATATCCGTTGTCACCTGCACAAAATCGTTTGATAAAAAGGTAGTCGTCCAGGCGTCAGATTCTCATTCTTATCGTGATAATTTGTCAGTATGCGTATCTTGTAAACAGATTATTTTATATATTTTCTCCCACAAATAGTGAGGCACAGAATAGTGAAAACAAACTTGTTGGGGTTTCAGCCAACCCTTGACAGTTTATTGAAACTATATTCACAGTTTCAGCCATTTTTAGTTAATATATTGTTTGCAAGTAAAGGATTGGTGTGATTCTTCGCAATATTTATACGCGATATCATCATGTAGAATTATGCTGCTGGGAGTAACCAGGATGGATTTAAATAGACATAAACGCCCTCACTTCTTGGGTTATAGATGTAACCAGAGTTGTATAATAAATGACCAAAATAAAACTAAAATTAATACGCGTAAACCTACCCACAAAAACACATCACACCGAGCGTTTGGCGTCTCATGCGCTAGCCCCCAGACCCCCGGTGTTTCACAAAGATTTGTAGAGAGTGGATTCATCTGGCTATTTCGACCTAGAATAAAATACACACAGCATGGATAGGTGTTTAGAATGATCACCTTGCTCCTCCTGTAGTTCACCAGAGACCCTATAATAAAGTGTTCATGAGTTCACTATGTATCAACCAGTAACATTTAAATATTTAACATATAAAGTATATTTAAAGATCGCTAGTATCCATAAAAGTACAATTATTTTATATCCAGATGTACTATTTAATATCCAGATGTGCACAGCACTCAATCCGTAGACAGGCCTGTCCTTGTTTGAACTGTTCGTTAATACCGTTCATGCCAGAGTTATTGCCCTTGGTTATTGTTTTGTGGTTTTGTGAACAATCTATGCTGTCAAATATTAGCTCCCTTTGCAGGCATCAGGCCATACCATGCATTGTAGCTGTGTTAATCTCTACATATTTGCAAGTTGATAACATGCTGGAATAGTACCCTAGGTAGTTCCATGACTCATTAGCGTTCGGTGCACCATAACATGTGTTATTTACACCAGACTGATCAGTACAGAATAAAACAGTGTCGTTTCCGTATTATGAGGTTATGTTTGCATACATGGTGAGATGATGTCTAATGGTTGGAAAGATATATATTTGCTTTGGCTTTTAGCCCATGTGGTAATGCTTCTTATCTTTGAGATTAGTTCTCATCTAATTACCTAACGCGTGTTGAATCAGAATGAGCTCGCGATTTATATGTATTCGATTTCTCTTGGATGCTACGTTCCTTCCATTCTGTGCCTTCATCTCAAGTTATGAAGACGAAGGATCGCAGTATTGATCTATATAGTTCTTAAGCTGACCTCTGCTAATCGTTTGTGCGTATATGTAGTGTATGAATAATATTCCACGATAATAAAATAATTAAATAGGAGCAGATGTATTTATTACGGGCGAATGTAGGAATAGTATGCAACATTACGATTACCAAACTTGTATACTTGTCAATACAAATACCGTTTTACTCATAGAAATCTTGGCTCTTTTGGACCGAATTTTTCAAAGAATCAGGCAGAACCAAGATTTTTAAGAGAGTTTTTGAAAAAATCCCACAGCAATTATGTTGACCCAGATGTGGAGATGTGAGGTATATGTATCCAGTTGTATTTATTGCGGGCGAAAATGAGAAATCTTGGCTCTTCTTGGTTCTTTAGAATATTTGGCTCCATGTGGAACCAAATTTGGTTCTGTGTGAAATCAAGTTTGGTTCTTTGTATTGCGTTCTTCATTATATTTTGGTTCTTTATTTGGTTCTACGTGTGTAGAACAGGATTGGGTTCCATGTAGAACATTTTTGTTAAAGAACCAGTTAGACTGATGATTTTTAAGCGAGTTTTGAAAAATCCCACAGAAATTATTTAAGTCCAGTTGTGGATATCTGAAGTATGTGTATCCAGTTTGTTATAGATCGGAATGAGTATCTGGAAGTGAAGGATGGCTAGATATTCACCTGAACAGCTATAATAAAAGCGTGGCTGGAACACGAATCATTACAGGGATCAGTTGTGGTGTTTTTAGAAATAGGCATTCAGTACATTTGCCCGTGGGGTCATATGACTTCTTGTCAGTACGCCGGCATCTTTTTCCATCGCCTTTTTATGTTGCGTTTAATTATTGGCTGTATTTGATGAGAGTCTGCTGGTGGACGTTTCATCGATTGTAGTTTTGTGACTGGTAAATGAAGCGCTTGGTCGGCGTCGGCCTCACAGATATGTGTTCTGGATAATACATGCATTCTACTAATACTCCCTCGTTTGGCCGTTTCTTCTATCTAACCGTCACATGACTTGATAGGGCTATTACATCATCGCTCTTAAATATGTGTATCTAATTCCTCTCAAGCCGGCGTTAGGGGACGTATGAGCATGCTATTCGATGTCCACCTGAACAGCTACAATGAAAGAGTGGCGGGGATACAAATCATAATTGTGATCAGTTTTGGTTCTGGAGATGTGTTTAGAAATAGGCAGTCAGTATATTTGCTTGTGGGGTCACATAACTTGTCAGTACACCGGCATATGTTTCCACATGCCTCACATTTTTGGGGGGAAAATCCCATCAATCATCATATATCTCGTTGCAAATTATAATTTAATGTCAATTTCGCAAAAAGATACTATTAAATGATGATTATTGCACATTCAGTGAGTTTAATTTCAATCATTTTGATCTCATTGGTTTACATTAGTGTAACAATGGGTTAAATTCTGTGTGTTAAAGTTTCTGAGAAATAAGAACGTACGATGACATATTATCATATACTGCCAATCTTTGCTATATATCAGCCTTCAATCATTTTCTGTGTTCAGTCAATATCGGTTTTGTAATAGTTAACCAAACAAAGCCAATGAATAGAATCTTCAATGAAGCGAAACATTTACCGTACTTGATGTGAAGCCTCATGTATAAGATCTGTACCCCCGTTAACCTAATAACTGCATATGACAAACCCTTAAATAATCGTGTCCTGCCTCTTTGTGTTTAGTGTGTGGCGGTTTAGCTGTGGAGTAAATGAAAAGAACCCATGGTATGTGTACTTATTCATATCATGTGATCCTGAAGTCTTTCAAAAGAGACCGACGACTGAAATGGGTCGATATACTGTAGTACCGGTAGGCCTACAATAATATGCAGACAGGTGAGTACATAACGACTCGTATATAAGCTGGTTTGCCCAAGGCTATCTGGAATAGACGGACTTGAAATAGGCAGATCCCCTGTGTTCAGGTACACTACCGGTCTATATTATCGGGCATCCACAATTTGTATATACATATTTTGTATATAGATGTATATTATGTATATACATGCAATAATTGGGTTCATATATCAGCCAAAGTAGGTTGTACCTTAAACATGATTTGCGGAGCGCGCCATCTTTAATAGTTTGCCCGAGGTTTCATAGGGGACGTGCGTGGTGCACACAAGGAAGGAATTTAGTGTCGTCCAGATAACACGTGTTATAGTTCGGGGCATCGATAATGGACCAATTATCATTTTCACCTACTGTGATATTGATAGGGTTTTGTACATGTTATGTTTCTCCTGGTTATGTTGATATAACGTTAATTCACATACAGGACGAGGAAGCGAAATGATTGCGTGTTGATGCATGCATTACGCATCGAAGAGTGGCGAGGAAAGCACGTGATTGAAGATTGAACGCATTTGGTCAATTTCTAGCACGATTTCACAGAGAAAAGTGAATCAAATTGATCAGCCTCTTACTTATTTTTCCCGAATTATTGGCAATACCCTACTTCATATACAAGTTTACCAGATTTTATCGAATCGACTGTTAGACAATTTACTTAAGAATAAGTGTGTATTAATATTATTTTAACCACCGCTACTCTCCGTAACCTCTCATTTTCACCAATATCGAAACTAAAGCTATCCGGTCCTGTCCGTAAAGCGACTCCTGGTGGCGAGGAAGTCCAGGTCAATTCTGAATCCTCGCAGAGGAACGATCGAAACACTGGCTCGCGGCGATGCTAACCTCCTATCGGGGATCTGCCTTTTACTGTATACCTACATATTACATGGCTATGGAGATTGGTCGGTCATGCAAGTCTAAACTAATATTAGTAATAACAAGCGCTGGATGAGCGCAAAGACCTCCGTCGAGGCAACAAGGTCCGTAGGGGAATACATCGCTGAATAACATAGGGCCGGATGCCAAACTCAATTTTGCATTTGTTGGACGTTAACTCCACCAATGGTAATTAACCTGGGATTGAGGGTTCCCCACTAGCATGTCCAGCCAGGGATGTGCAAGTCATATTCCCCGCACATAAATTTTGTCTGATTTCACGTGCTTGAAATATTGGGGTGTGGAATAGAGTATATTGATGCAAAACCTTGAATACTGCTTGAGACATTAGGCCCCTTTCCAACCCCACCTCCCCCTGGGAGGATGCCCCCACCCAAATCAACACGTTAACGGCAGAAATGAGACCCCGTGTGCCTAGTTGTACCAATTTGCTTGTGATTTTGTGCTATAGGCCCGACACATCAACACTTCATATTTTGTATGTGTACAGTATAGCATCATCATTGAGAGAATGCTCTACAAAACACACCTGATTTTACCGACACTCCGTTCTGATCTGCCTCAGCATCATGTGGTGAGGATTCAATGCGCTCGGTATAATTTTGTATACTGGTGTTACAGGTCACCTTCACCATACTGTATCAATGACCACGGACTTGTACATGTATCACATTCATATTGAATGGTGATGGCTGATGAGAATATTGCCCATATAGAACAAATGGCTGGATTCCAGCAAATAAAAAGTTCATATTAATCATAAACAACATACAGTTAATATTATTATCAAATAATTATGTGTATTCCTTGTCGACATAAATATATTACAGACAATATTATGACTGAATCATGGTAACAGATATACACCTGAATCATTTGTAGATCACTGTCAGGTTATCGTTTAACATTTAACAATTTCTGAAAATGACGGCATTTTAATATTTGTCCAACCTGATATAATTTACTGGCTTACCTATTCATAAATGCGTATTGGCTAAGATCACATTATGGCTTGTATATATACTGTGCTTATGGAGCTGTTTGTAACTTTGTTCACTGCTGAAGATGCTATAACTAATAGCAAAATATACAGAATGAATTGTGATTCCTACTCGGAGTTGCTTTTCTTCTCTACAATTGAAGTAAAATGTTGTGTTCCTGTGCATTTTGACAGAATATTTAGACTTTAAAGATGATATGTAATGATACCCCAAAATGAACTGAATTTTCCGTGTCATCTGTCTGTCTGTCTCTCTCTTTGCCCATCTTTCTTGTCATACCACATGTGCAGCTGGTGATGGATCAGAAGCCTAATGAAATTGACTGAACTTCACGTGTTTTATCGAGGTCAAATTTAGCATTAGCAATAATTTTTAAAGGAGTGAAGATAGGCTCTCCAAATTCATAATACTTGTGCAATTGGTGCCTGACTAGAAGCCTATCCCAGTTGACTGAATCTATTTTCTCAGGTTATATACTGTATATTATAATATAACATGAAATATAGCTAGGCATTCTAAATTGATACCACATATGCAACTGATGATGGACCTGAAGTTGACCTATTTTCTCAATGTCAAAAACGGCAAGTTAAGTCACATCTTAGCTGCTAACATACACCTCAAATCTAACATTGTCATCATTTTGTTGTGGCTGTGGTTTTTCTTCCAGAACAGTTAAGCGAATTTTGCATGTGTTTCAACAGTCTCATGCATCAACAGTAACTTAAACCATGCTGTATCGGCTGAACTGTTGAAATAGCCTTCATTTCCTAGCTCTGACATACTGCATCACTGTCGAAATATGAGTACCAAGACAGAGTGATAGATTACACAGTCAGTGAAGGTTCCCGATTTATATTGAATGTTGTTATTGCCTAAGTAGTATTAGCAGCATTTTACAACAACAACAACAATTCGCTGACTTACAGTGAAAAATTATAGTGAAAGGTATCTATTCTTTGTTGTTTGGCATTTTTATTTGCTGGCATTGTTTCAGATAGAATACAACAGCCTAATTCATACAATCAGGAATAAAAAGGGGGTTAAAATCTTTATGTTCAAACTTTCGTAGGAAATATAAAAGTGGCAATTTGAAATTTTATTTTTATTCGATTTTATAATGTCGGTGGGCCCATGAAACGCAAAATAAAGTTGGTATTGCCTCACACTGGATTCCAACCATTGGTGAAGAAATCCCTTCTACCAGGGATGATTCCTGATTGCTCATCCTCTAGGGGTATCTGCCCCCAACTCTGTCCCATCCTAAAAACAATTGCCACCCCTAATAGGGGGTGTGCCCAAATTGGGGAGATCTAAAGCCCTGTGAGTACCAAATTATGTGTTACAAAATTGTCTGGGGAAATGCTCTTCTCCCGTGTTTCATACGAGCTTTCATTTCAATTGTGTCCAAAATCATTGCTTCAAAATTTCGTCGGGAACCATGACAAACCCTATTGGAAATCACATGAGTCGTGGGTTCCCCATATGACAATTATTTGGCGGGAGATTTCACGTTGCATTCCTAGATCTCCGTCTGATCGACGGAGGTAAAAACAAGTAAACCTTGTCATCTGGGCATTTGACATTTATAAAGTGAATTACTGGAAACTTTGCTGAAATACAACTACAGTAGAATTTTCAAGTGTATTCTTCATGAAAAACAGCTGCCAAACAAGTGTCGCATTTGATGCCTCCAACACGTTTGAAGGAGTATTGTTTAGCGCTTGTATAATACAAAGAGAAGGTGGTATGCGAATGTGGATTCGTTGTAATTAATTTATTTTAATAACCCGAACAAATCTTGATTCTGACATGTTTGTTTCTCTTCAGGGTTTGATTAGACTAAACATGGCGTCCCCCGGAAGTCTAAACAACCGTCTATGTGATTTGGGTAACAATCAAGAAGATCCTCGGAGAGTATGTAATCCTATCCGCGGATTGGCTAATATCC
>JAVTVY010025545.1:0-10755 GCA_036873755.1 Hanleya hanleyi
ACGATATAATTGAGGTTCTGAAAACAAGGTGTTTTCAAGGAAGCTTCCATTCTTTATATATTTTCTTTTTTCTGACGGAATGTTATGAATAATAGCGCAGTGGAGTAAGAAATGGGTCGATTTGATTCTGTATATTTCTTGAAGACGTTTGAAAGAGAGAAAAGAGACGCCATCCTCATCTGAAGTATCGGTTATTCGGCGTAGGCCTTGTTCTGCCCATTTTGTAAGATTATTCCATTCTGCCTTGGGTGCAAAATCGAATAAAAGGTTATTTAATTGAAGATTTTTGCCGTTTTTGCTTCCAATGGGTTTTTGATATCATTTTTCATCGTTAACCCTATCTGACCTGGGCGATTTGAGGTGTATACTTGTCCTGGGGGGGAAAGGGCCCCCCTATATATTTTCGCTGTCGCTAAGGCTAGAGGGCTGAAACTTACCACACTATATCTTTGGGTCAAGCTCTACCAGAAAATGAAAAAAAATCCAAGATGGCCGCCATGATGACGTCACTGTGACGTCACTTTGAAAAAGAGCATTTTTGAACGATTTTCGGTCAAAATCGTCGATTTCTTTTATTTTTGTTTTTTCTTCGCAAAAACTGCATGATAAATTTGTAAATAATAATCAGATATGAAATAAAATAAGTTTTACCCACTTTTCCGTAGATAAAAGCAAAATTTTTGAAGAAATATGATGAGAGCATCACTTTTTCTGGTACCCCACATGGCCGCCATTTTGAATTTACCCATGATCCTCTGCTCGTGGGGTTATGCAAATAGGCTCAAAATGGCCCCAATACGATACCCTATAATGTCACGAATGTTTCAGCTCTCCATTTTTTGGCGTTTCGGAGATATCGCAGAAAGTTTGGTAGGAGGGCATTTTGCCCCCCCCCTCCCCCATGCCTGGTAGGGTTAATGGGGGAAGGGAGGGAGGGGAAACAAAGCAGGGGGGTGTTTTTTGGTGATGCTAAGACATATGTTTCAGAAAAATGCACTGAATCGCATTGAATCAACTAGCTGAATTTTTGCGTAATTTTCGAAGAAATATGCCGAAAACATCACTTTTCTGGTACCCCCACTTGGCCGCCATTTTACCCATGATCCTTTGCTCGGGGGGTCATGCAAATAGGCTCAAAATGACCCCAATATGATAATCGAAAAAGTCACGAAGTTTTAGCTCTCTATTTTTTGTCGTTCCGGAGATACAAGCAAAAAACCAACAGGGGGGGGGGCGCTTTAAGGCTGGGGGCTGAAACTTACCACACTATATCTTTGGGTCAAGCTCTACCAGAAAATGAAAAAAAAATCCAAGATAGCGCCATGATGACGTCACTGTGACGTCACTTTGAAAAGAGCATTTTTGAACGATTTTCGGTCAAATCGTCGATTTCTTTTATTTTGTTTTTCTTCGCAAAAACTGCATGATAAATTAGTAAATAATAATCTGATATGAAATAAAATAAGTTTTACCCACTTTTCCGTAGATAAAAGCAAAAATATTGAAGAAATATGATGAGAGCATAACTTTTTCTGGTACCCCACATGGCCGCCATTTTGAATTTACCCATGATCCTCTGCTCATGGGGTTATGCAAATAGGCTCAAAATGACCCCAATACGATACCCTATAATGTCACGAATGTTTCAGCTCTCCATTTTTTGGCGTTTCGGAGATATCACAGAAAGTTTGGTAGCATTTTGGCCCCCCCTCCCCCAGGCCTGGTAGGGTTAATGGGGGAAGGAAGGGAGGGGGAACAAAGCAGGGGGTGTTTTTTGGTGATGCTAAGACATATGTTTCAGAAAAATGCATCGAATTGCGTTGAATCAACTTGCTGAATTTTTGCGTAATTTTCGAAGAAATATGGCGAAAACATCACTTTTCTGGTACCCCTACATGGCCGCCATTTTGAATTTACCCATGATCCTTTGCTCGGGGGGTCATGCAAATAGGCTCAAAATGACCCCAATATGATAATCAAAAACGTCACGAAGTTTCAGCTCTCGATTTTTTGTCGTTCCGGAGATACAAGCAAAAAACCAACAGGGGGGGGGGCGGAAAGTGCCCCCCCCAGGCCAGGTAGGGTTAATATGCTTGAAATGTCTAGTTTCCAAACATCGTGCCCTACAGGGCATAAAATATTTTTAATTAGTGTACTGTGCTGTGCTGTGCACGTTCTCCCTTTCTGCCAGTCTCTTGATCCATTTAATTTTTAGATACGAGGCAAATGTCTGTATGTCTATCATATT
The DNA here is from genome assembly GCA_036873755.1 of Hanleya hanleyi. Taxonomy (NCBI): domain Eukaryota; kingdom Metazoa; phylum Mollusca; class Polyplacophora; order Lepidopleurida; family Hanleyidae; genus Hanleya; species Hanleya hanleyi. The sequence continues at coordinate 2,249 of JAVTVY010025545.1, forward strand.
TAGCCCCCGTCACACTTTTTAGATATCATCCTCTTTCGCTTTATTTTGTCTGGTTTTCCATTCCAAATAAAGTTATATAAAATTCTGTCCAAATTGGTCATGAAAGACGCGTCCGGGCCTGGCAAAGTTGAGAATAAATGTACTAATAGGGGAAGAACAAAAGTTTTGATAATAGTTATTTTTCCTAAGGGGCTCAATTTTCGCCTTGACCAACTTCCTAACAGTTTTTTTATTGACATAATCTTGTCGTTATAATTTTTGTTAATTGTTTCTATCAACGTGGGGTAAAACCAAATTCCGAGAAGTTTAAAACCTCCGGGATCCCAGTTAATTCGATAGTGAGGATACATTTTTACCGTGCTTCATTTTTTATTGCCAATCCAAACTGTCAGAGATTTGCTTACATTTAATTGGAGACCAGATGAAGAAGAAAATTTGCTCAGGAGGCCCATGGCTCTTTCTAGGGATTCCCGGGATCCATCCAGAATCAGCGTGGTGTCGTCAGCATATTGTTGTATTTTAATTTCTGAGTTTTCAATTTTTATGCCTTTGATATTTGGTTCATTTTTTATCGCAAGGGATAGTGTTTCTGCGGTTGGAATAAACATATACGGTGAAATCGGGTCCCCCTGTCGACAGCCCCGTTGTAATTGGAAAAAGCCCGACATATATCCGTTGTTCATCACACTACATTTCGAGCCGTTTTGAAAAAGTTTTATCCAGTGAATTATATCGGCTCCGAAATTAAATGATACAAACGTCGAAAGCTTTTTCGAAGTCAATCAAGACTAACAGCCCTGGAATATTATTTTCTTCTGTAAAGCTGATTAGGTCAGACAAAAGCCTAGTAATTTCCCCAATAAACCTTCCCTTCATGAATCCTTTCTGTGTTTCGTCTATCAGAGATGGTAATATTTCTCGAATTCTGTTAGCTATGCATGTTGATATTATTTTATAATCGACGTTTAATAGAGAAATTGGGTGCCAGTTTTTTAGGAATCTTCTGTCTTTGCCTTCCTTCGGTAAGCAAGAAATATAGCTTTGTTGTTGTAGCGGCGATAAGGTTCCAATGTTGAAAGCATGTCTGGCAGATCGTAACAGAAATATTCCAATGTCCGCCCAAAAAAATCTGAAAAATTCGGCAGTAAAACCATCAGATCCAGGCGACTTCAAATTTTTCATGTTGTTTGCAGCTATTGTCAGTTCATGTAAGGAGATGGGGCCTTCACATGAGGTATTTTCTTCTTCCGAAAGTTTTACCGAGTGATTAAGAAATAGATCATTATTTGCTTCGGATGTATATTCCCGCCTGGAATATAATTTAGAATAGAACTGTTTCATTTCGTACAGGATCTGATTCGGTTCATGGACAGTTTCATTTCCGGTTTCAATTTCTACAATAGTTTTTGTTACGTAATTTTTCTTCTCCAACGAGCAAAAGTAATTATAATTTTTTTCTCCGTTTTCAACCCAGTTTGCTTTGGACCTAAGTATCGACCCTTCCACTTTCCAATTTCTGGTCTGCTCTAGCTCACGTTTAGTACTCTGTAATATCTCACTAATTTCGTACTGGCGATCTGTTGGAGTGTCATTTTCTAGATTTTTCTCTTCCTTAATTTTCTTTTTCTTTTTAGCTACTTAGCTCCAAAAATATAAGTGCACGGTACCGCAGCAGTGTCTTTGTGACGGAAAAACCAGGTACCTATTAGCTTCGAAAAGTATGGGAGTATCTTGAGCGAAACGGCGGCTCCACAGCAATAAAGATGTTATACAAATAGACGGACTTTGAGCTGTACTTCACGGAAACATATTTAATGCACACGCTTTCGACTCTCATCCGGAGCCTTTATCAAGTGATATGTTGAATTTCATCAAATTACCAGTAAATATGCAGATTGTCCGATTGTTTATCCGTTTCCATGGATGGCCGAATGTTATATAGAGATAAGTAGTAGGGAAAGGTCCTTTCGAGTCACATTGACCTCAAAAATTTGCATATTAGGGAGGTCACGGGAGGGTCACAGAGGTCAAGTGCAGTATAGTTCCGGCAGAAAGACCAAAAGCTACCTCCAACACAGGAGAGTTCCAATTGTTGGAGAGAATGTATTCAGAATGTATTCATCCGCGGTAATGCGGTCTGGCAGCGATTTTGGCGGTGATTCGGTCTCGGAAAAAAGCTTCCGCGGAGAAAAAGTAGTCCCTAGATAAAATGGTCCGATGGGGTCGAGTGAGGTATCCAAGTGAAGCTTATGTGAAGGGGCATCTAAGGGGCTGGATGTGGGGTGGAACTAGCGGCATTCTGCGCATGCGCGGTGGCCCAAGCGTATGGAAATAGACGTTTTGGGAGCTAGGGGAGCCCCTAATGGTCCAATGGGGTCAAGTGAGGTATCAAAGTGAAGTTTGTGAAGGGGCATCTAAGGGGCTGGGTGTGGGGTTGAACTAGTGGCATTCTGCGCATGCGCGGTGGCCCAAGGGTATGGAAATAGACGTGTTGGGAGCTAGAGGAGCCACTAATGGACCAATGGGGTCGAGTGAGGTATCAAAGTGAAGCATTCGTGAAGGGGCATCTAATGGGCTGGGTGTGGGGTTGAACTATCGGCATTCTGCGCATGCGCGGTGGCCCAAGGGTATGAGAATAGACGGTTTGGAGCTAGGGGAGCCCCTAATGGTCCGATGGGGTCGAGTGAGGTATCCATGTGAAGCCTATGTGAAGGGGCATATGACTGGAGCGATGTCACCATTCTGCGCATGCGCAGACAGGGAATTGTGGGAAAAGGGTATGCAAATAGACGTTTTGGGAGCTAGGAGAGCTACTAACGGGCCGATGGGGTTGAGTGAGGTATCCATGTGAAGTCTAGGTGAAGGGGCATCGAGTCAATGGGGTGGGTGCATGTAAAAATGTTCCTGAAAAAAAAACGGAACACGGACTTTATCGAAAAATCCGGGAAAATGCCTATATGGGGTATGAGGGGTATATAGGTCGCCGGGCTTAACGGTGCTTGCCTATCAATAGAGTTATCTCCCCCTAGTTCCAAGGTGGGTGTATGTAAAATTTTTCATGAAAAAATACGGAACACGGACTTTATTCTAAATTACGAGAAAATGCCTATATGGGGTATGGGGGGTATAGAACCATCCTGGGAAACCTACTTCTCGACATTTGCGGTATAGGTTGTGGGGTCTCGTTTTCTTAGTCTCGTCATTTAGAACATGATAGGAAGTGTCCAGGAGCGAAACGGTGAAATTTCTGAAAAAGTACGATATAGCCCCATATAGTCCCATACTGGGTGTATAGGACCGATGTTTGTCCCCCTGGGAAACCTACTTCTAGGCATTTGCGGTATAGGTTGTGGGGTCTCGTTTTCTTAGTCTCGTCATTTAGAACATGATAGGAAGTATCCCAGAGCGAATCGGTGAAATTTTTGAAAAAAGTCACCGAGACCCATATAGTCCCATACTTGGGGTATAGGATCAATGTTTGCCCCCTGGGAAACGTACTTCTATACATTTGCGGTAGGGTTGTTTGGATTTGTTTTTCACGTCTCGTCATTTAGAACATGATAGGAAGTGTCCCGGCACGAATCGATGACATTTTTGAAAAAGTACGATATAGCCCCATATAGTCCCATACTGAGGGCATAGGATCAATGTTTGTCCCCTGGGAAACGTACTTCTATACATTTGCGGTAGGATTGTGGGGTCTCGTTTTCTTAGTCTCGTCATTTAGAACATGATAGGAAGTGTCCCGGAGCGAATCGGTGAAACTTTTTAAAAAAGTCACCGAGACCCATATAGACCCATATAGCCCCATACTGGGGTATAGGATCAATGTTTGTCCCCCTGGGAAACGTACTTCTATACATTTGCGGTAGGGTTGTTTGGATTTGTTTTTCACGTCTCGTCATTTAGAACACGCTAGGAAGTGTCCCGGAGCGAATCGGTGAAACTTTTGAAAAAAGTCACCGAGGCCTGGGTAGGCCCATAGGCCTATACTGCATGGCTATGGGTGTATAGGGCCATACGGGGTGGACATGTTGGAGTCTAGGGGGGGCACCAATGGTCCAATGGGGTCGAGTGAGGTCTTATTTTGAAGCTCTCGTGGAGGAGCACTTGACTACACTAATGGCTTGTACGTGTTCAATAGTCTGCGCATGCGCAGACTGGCCCGTAGTATAGAAAGTAGGCATTTTGGGGGGTATGTGGGTGTGTGTTTGGGGTAGAGATGCACCGCTATGGGTCCGAATGGGTCGTGGAAGGTGTCAAAGTGAAGCTTGTGTGGGGTAGAGTCAGAATGGTGTGTTTTTAAGTGCAAGTCGCGTCAATCTGCGCATGCGCAGTTGGTTGTAGTAAGTAAAGTGGCCATTTTGGGGCAGTGAAGGAAGGTATTTGGGGTCGAGGTGGACCATCCTTGGTCCCAATGCGTCCTGGGAGGTGTCATTTTGTAGTTCTCGGGGTGTACATTCCGATTTGAGGGATGTTCCCGTCATCTGTGACGTCATCGATGACGTCATCAGTAGGAGTAGTAGCGAAAGTGAGCCTTTTGGGGCAGTACAGGAAGGTATTTGGTGTAGAGCTGGACCATCCGCGTTGCGAATGCGTCATGGGAGGTGTCATGTTGTAGCTCTCGGAGTATAGACCCCGATTTGAGGGATATTTACAGCATCTGTGACGTCATTGGTGACGTCATCAGTACGAGTAGTAGCGAAAGTGGGCATTTGTTTAGCAGTGAAGGATGTTATTTGGTGTAGAGATGGACCATCCGCGGTCCAAATGGACCGTGTGAGGTGTCATTGTAGCAACGCCTACCAACACCATTCTTAATGCTTCAACGCCCTGGTGAAATAGCTCAGAAGCTCTGATATTCCATGGAATTGTCACTAATTCTTCGAAATGCAGTGATGCCCTTCAACGCCCGTCGTTACACCTTAACACTCTGACATAACGCCATGATATAGACCAGAGAGAGAACAACAACAGCAACAACAACAAGGATGACACATGAGAGAACAACAACAACAAGAAGTTTTTTTCATATAGTTTATTCTCCCCAATGTTACATCATTCCCACGCTGGGGGAGCCGCGTTGGGTATATTTACAATTCAAGAAGATTCTTATCCAATCAGAGGCCACCATTTGCATGTTTCATATTCGTTCCTGTCCGTTAGATGTATTCTTGTCCAATCAGAAGTCTCCATTTCAGAAAGCGCCATCTGAACCGTTTATTCTAATCATCGTCGGGCAGGCCAGGATACCGTTGAGGCAACATATCCTCAGATAGTTGTTTGCGCATTCTGAGTATCTATCAGTACATGGGTGAATGCTTTCATCCGATGGGGGTGGTGGTCAGTTTAACCACGAAGAACGTAACATTGGTCATTATCTCCACTATCTACTTGGTGTTACAATTCAAGAAGACCCTTGTCCAATCAGAGGCCACAATTTGCATCTGTCATATTCGTTTCTGTCCGTTAGATGTATTCTTGTCCAATCAGAAGTCTCCATTTCAGAAAGTTCCATCTTCGGCCATGTTCGCTTCGAACCGTTTATTCTAATCATCGTCGGGCAGCCCAGGATACCGTTGAGGCAACATATCCTCAGATAGTTGCTTGTGCATTCTGAGTATCTATCAGTGCCTGGGTGAATACATTCACCCGATGGGTTGGTCGGTCAGCTTGGTCACGAAGAACGTAACATTGGTCACACTGTCCACTGTCCACTTGGTGTTGGGGCGTTGTTATTGGGACCATCCCAAGGGATCCACGGTGTTCAGTTTCTCCAGCATCGTCTCTAGCGACACTCGGTTAATGATGGTAAACGGTTGGTCAAATACCTGGATGTTACTCCTCGGGTAAAAGTATCGGACTTGGACTGTCTCCTTATGCTGCAGCACATAACCAAACGCCAGATTCAATCTGAAGGCCGTAGTTTGATCTTTGAAGATGGCTTCCACGTAGCTACGTAGACGGGCGAGGTCGGTCAGTCGGAAATTGTAGATATCCTGAATAGGGCGATGACGGTGGAAACAGTGCCGTATCATGGACCAATGGCGCCGATAGATGTCACTCACTGGATGGGCGCCCTGTAAGAGATCGCTAGGAACATTTATGGGCTCGTCCAGGAAATGTTCGATGTTGTCAGGCGTATGACTCGAAACCGTAACGGTGGGTTCCGGCTTGATATCCAGGCTCTTCTGAACTGTGGGTATAGACGGGCTCTCCTTCATCGCATCACCAGTGGCATTCGTCTCCCCGGGCTCATCTTCACTAGGTCTGACCTTCCGCGGCTCCTCTTCAGTAGGAAGTTGTCGCACATGCCATGGTACCGGGGCATGAATCAACCGTTGGTGTCGCAGCAACTGACTGCGTCGTTTGAAGAGTTGACCACAACCGTTACATTGTTCCGTCGCGCCCTCGTGGAATGAGCGTTCGTGGCACAGTAAATGATCCTCCCGATTGAATGACCGTGCGCAGGTTGTACAAGTATACCGAGCATTGTTGTGGGTGGAGGCCTCGTGGCGTCGTAAATTATCTAGACGAGTAAACAGCTTCTGGCAAGTTGTGCAAGTGAACATCTTGGTGGTTGACAGAGTGTCTGATGAAACGTCCAGGCCGCTTCCCTTTTATAGCACGCTAGCTGGTGATCTATTTTTAGCACACTCAGTTCAACTATCCCCAAGTCGAGGGCCGAGCCTTGACATCTTCGGTAACATCCGTGTCTCTTCGGTCACCTCCGTACCGTCAACGATCAACATGTAGACATATAGAGTATGTACGGCATGTTATGGTATTCATCAGTGCATGAGTGACGCATTCAGCCGATGGGGGTGGTCGGTCAGCTTGGTAACGATAAACGTAACATTGGTCACACTCTCCACTGTCCACTTGGTGTTGGGGCGTTGTTGTTGGGCCCATTCCAAGGGATCCACGGTGTCGAGTTTCTCCAGCATCGTCTCTAGCGACACTCGGTTAATGATGGTAAACGGTTGGTCAAATACCTGGATGTTCCTGCTCGGGTAAAAGTATCGGACTTGGACTGTCTCCTTATGCTGCAGCACATAACCAAACGCCAGATTCAATCTGAAGGCCGTAGTTTGGTCGTTGAAGATGGCTTCCACGTAGCTACGTAGACGGGCCAGGTCGGTCAGTCGGAAATTGTAGATATCTTGAATAGGGCGATGACTGTAGAAACAGTGCCGGATCATGGGCCAATGATGCCGATAAATGTCACTCACTGGCTGGTCTTCGTGTAACAGATCGCTGGGAACATTTATGGGTTCGTCCACGAAGTGTACTTTGCCCTCCACGTCGTACAAAATCTGGCCCAAGGTCTTGTCGTCGGAATTTGACTGTTGAATTAGGGCGACATCATCATCGGCCCTCGTGCGATGGGTGGGAGTTCCCCCTGTTTCGATATTGATGCCTACGGGCTCTTCTACCTGCAAACGTGGCTGCGGAACAGGGTGTCGTGTGCGTTGGTGTCGCAGCAACTGACTGGTCAGTTTGAAAAGCCGACCACATTCTTCGCATGGACGCTTGGGTACTTCATGGCGTGCACGTGTGTGGCGCTGTAAATGATCCGGGCGCTGAAACGACAGTGTACATATCGTACAGTTATACCGGGCGGTTCCTTCGTGCTTGGTAGCCTCATGGCGGCGCTAGTCGTGCAGACGAGTGAATGATTTCGAGCACGTAGTACAAGTGAACATCTTGGTGGTTGACAGAGTGTCTGATGAAACGGCCAGGCCGCTTCCCTTTTATAGCAGGCTAGCTGGTATCATGTTCGGGCACTTCCGTGTCTCTTCGGATGTAAAAGTCCCCGGATGTAAAGTGCCCGGATGTTTACGAATGTTCCACCATTCCGGACTTCTATCAGGTCCATGTCCAGAAGCTCTCATGTCCTGCATGTGAATAGTCATAGTGTGTGTGTATGCATGTGTGTGTGCGTCTGTGTGTGTGTGTGTGTGTATGCGTGTATGTGCGTGTGGGTTTGTGTGTGGGTGTATGCTTGCGTGTATGCATGTGTGTGTATGGTGTGTGTGTGTTTGTGTGTGTGTGTGTATGTGTGTGCAGCGTGTATGTGTGAGTATGCGCCTGTGTGTATGCGTGTGTGTCTGGGTTTATGTGTGTGTGTGTGTGTCTGTGTATGCATGAGTGCATGCGTCTGCATGTGCGTGTGTGTGTGTGTGTATGCGTGTGTATAGGCTTGCGTGTGTATGCATGCGTGCGTGTATGCAAGTGTGTGTATGCGTCTGTGTATGCGAGCGTTTGTGTGCGTATGCAAATGTGTTTGCGTGTATGTGTGTGTGTGTGTGTAGGTGGTTGTGTGTGTGTGCGTGTGCGTGCATGTGCGTATGTATGTGTGTGTATGTATGCCTCTGTGTGTGTATGTGTGTGCTTGCGAGAGTGTTTCTTGGATCGGAGCTCTTGGAGCTCAAAGCCTGTGGAGCTCAGAGGTCGGAAGTGACATTTGCATATGACCGCTGTGAGGTCACTTCCGCTTCCGTTCA
>JAVTVY010025546.1:0-108111 GCA_036873755.1 Hanleya hanleyi
ACAGCCACAGGTCAAATCAACCAGGACGAAGGGAATATGGTCAGTCGGGAGGACTACGCGAACGGATACACGTTGTTCTGTTTCGATCTAACCCCCACCTTAGAAAACGACCATCAGCTAGCCCTGGCCAAGCAAGGCAACTTACGGTTGGAAATCCACTTTGCACGAGCCCTGGCGACCACCGTCAATGTGATTTGCTACGCCGAGTTTGACAACATCATTCAAGTGGACAAGGCGCGCAACGTCCTGTGTGACTTCTCCACCTAACATGGATACAGACCAGATAACCACCGTGCTGGAGAATGGCCCAGGGACACGTATGGTGTTTCAAGGGGTGTTCGCCCGAGATGTGTTCCCATTAGACCGTATGTATCCTGCTGCTTACATTCTCAACACGGACCCGATGGATCGGCCCGGTGAACACTGGGTGGCCGTGTACTTGACAGAAGAGCAGGGCGAATACTTTGACCCGTACGGCCCTGCCACCCCTCCATCCGATTTAACAGACTTCATGTGGATCAAGGCACAGAGACGTGGTGTTGGAACAGTCAAACGTTGCAAAGCCTGACCAGTGGCGTGTGCGGACAATATTGCTTGTTTACCTGTACCATCGATGCCGGGAAGACCCTTATCTACCATCGTACAGATGTTGACAACGAAAACCCCCCCAAGCGAAGGACCACGATGTACTCGTCTGACTGGGCCGCCCATCATTTCAATGTACAAGCCGTTCTGAGCTTAAGTTAATGAAGCAAGCCCCTTGTTCTGGGCTTCAGTAACGCAAGCCCCTTGTTCTGGGCTTCAGTTAATGACAAGCCCCTTGTTCTGGGCTTCAGTTAATGACAAGCCCCTTGTTCTGGGCTTGAGTTTTCACGTGGTTGTTCTCACGTTGTTGTTGTTCAATGAATAAAAAAAAAAAAAATGAGATCTCACCAAAAAACCCTGTCTTGTGTGTTTTATTCCTAATGCATCAATGCCCAATGTGGCGATTCAGTCAAACTGAAATCAGTGGGGTAGGATGGGGCCAAAATGTAACCCATCAAGTTTAGAAGGCAAGAGCACTATAGTAAAAAATAGAGAGCCAATGAAATCAGCCTACAGACCAAGTACGTGTCTTTGGTCTAGGTTTGGAGCGGGCATTTCATTGAGGTACGTGTGTATACGGTGAGTGAAAAGACTCGTCCAACACGTATAGATTTATGACTATAAGTTCTAGGTAACCCATCAAGGTTAGAATGCAAGAGCACTATAGTAAAAATAGAGAGCCAATGAAATCAGCCTACAGACCAAGTACGCGTCTTTGGTCTAGGTTTGGAGCGGGCATTTCATTGAGGTACGTGTATACGGTGAGTGAAGAGACTCGTCCAACACGTATAGATTATGACTATAAGTTCTATGAGCATAATGCATGAAAGTGGCTTTGAACACCGTATTAGTCAATCAGTGGCCTAGAATGGAGCCAAAGGTAACCCATCCATGTCCAGAAAAACATTACCCGGGTATACAAGAACCCAGATGTAGGCGCGGACGTCAGCGAAAGCACACCGTGAATACCCCAATTCGATGGGCTGATTGTTCGACCGCTGATTGGTTCTTTTTCTCGACCGCTGATTGGCTCTTTTTTCTCGACCGCTGATTGGTCCAAATGGAACTGCCCATCTTTCCCAGGTTCATCTAGAATTTTTTTTTTTTTGTGCTCAAGCTCTGACTATAGCGATGCCGCAACATTGTCCCATTGGACATTGGACCGTCTGACCTGGAGGTCACCCTTTGACCTTTTGACCCGCGTCCGCGCGCGCGCACTACCGGGGATGACGCGCACTTCCGGAGAACGCGCGCGCGCGCGCGCGCTGCGGGGCGCTGGGGCGGGAAAACACCCCGGCGGTTGAACATTGGAACTCTTGTGGGTTTGGAGGATGAACATACGGACGTCTAAGGGAAAAAATTGGAACTCTTCTATGTTCGAAAGTAAAAACCCGGAAGTGACGTCACAACCTCCACGTCACCTGCGTATATACTCCTGTAAAATAGAGCCGATTTTATTTCTTTGGAAGGGACAAGGTCAATAAGACTTGCGCTTTTTATACTACTAAACTGTGAAGTAGATTACATCTTACATAGGCCTTAAGGCGGTGATATGCATAAGAAGTATTCTGGGGTATGGTCAGTACTTCCCAATTTCCCCTTTGTCTACTACTCGCCGATTTTTTTATTTTTATTATTATTTTCGGTACTTTCAAATTTTTTTCCATCGTATTCTACATGATCAACCTCATAGCTCATAGTAAAAGCCATAAAAAAAACGATCACCCCTATACCCATACAGGCCAAATAAATTGTTTGGTGCTAATGCTGTCTTTGGATTATGGACGAGAAAATTCTTTAAAAGACGACGGCTTGATATTGAATGAAGGATTAGACAAAAGTCATAACGTATGAATAACATTGGAATCTACAGGATATTAAACCAATTAGATCATAAACATCGGCCGTAGGCCGGTAAGTGGAGTCGACCCCTTAAGCGAAACAGCTGTTGCGTTGCCATTAGCAACGACACGTACACATGTGTTGGCTTCACATCGCATCGGCGGGAACAGATGCCGCTTTATTGAAAAATAACACCTTTTAGGCAGCAATCTGGCTAGCAAGGTAAGCAATGTAAGCCTTAACACTTATATTTTCATTGGATGCAAGGTTGTCTTGAGAAATATATCTCTAAATATGATTAATTATCGATTGTCTATCACGACAAACTAACACTCCGCTGAACAAAATATAACCAATATGGCTGCCGTCCGAAGCTCGAAGACAGAAAATTGTCAAACTTCACAAATTAATATCTCAACAATTACAACATCTTACGAGCTGGTACTTCAGGACTAAATCATAAAATATCTGTACTTTCTAACCTTAGCAGAATTCGTCATGAAATTATTTAGAAATAGTTCATTCGCGCACTTTTTGTGACGCACTAAAACGAAGTTGACAGTTGTTTTTTAGTATAGGCTGGTATGGTGTGCGCGAAAAGCCGACTCAAATATAAAAATCTATTTTTCCGTAAATATGAAACGTACAAACTTCTTACGTCAGGACAATGTTCTCCTATATATGTACTTCCTATTTCGTACAGGAATTTTCCGTAGAAAATTTATAAATGGGTTAAACTTACAAAAATGTCCGTAGGGGGTCTTGAAATGTCTTGCCAAAACGATGTCAAAATTACCGGCAGACGACACCAAAAATAAACAAAGCGGGCTGTGTTAGCGAGGCTTTAGAATGTGGGTGTTTGTTTACATTCTGCAAATCGAACTAATTTTAAAATTAACCATAATATGTACTGAGTAGGTAATAATTTAAATTTTCGCCACACTACCATCTATTTATCCATTGGGAGGAGGGGGAGGGGGAGGGGGAGGGGGACATTTCCTAGCATGGATATTATTAAAAATTAATGTATATTACATACGTGTACGACGTTGATTGGTGTTACTCTGTGATACTGGTCAATGATACTGGTCAGGCAGATGATTACACACAGGCAGTGATCAGGGAGGTCCGTTAGGCAGGCGGGCAGGAAAATCGGTGAGGCAGGCAGACAGGTCAGGTAAGTCAGATTGAAATACACCCCTACCCTAAAAAATGGACTCCTTTTATATCCAATTGACCTCATTTGCATATTTTCAGCGGACAACAGGCCGCCATCTTGAAACACACCACCCCTAACACACACAAACAAGCCGCCATCTTGAAAAAACCCAAAGACCTCATTTGCATATTTTCAGCGGACAACAGGCCGCCATCTTGAAAACGACCACCCCTAACACACACAAACAAGCCGCCATCTTGAAAACGACACCCAAAGACCTCATTTGCATATTTTCAGCGGACAACAGGCCGCCATCTTGAAAACGACCACCCCTAACACACACAAACAAGCCGCCATCTTGAAAACGACATATGCAAATGAGGAGGGCTGGGGATCGGGAAAGTGACATGCTGGGGATCTTGAAACACATATGCAAATGAGGGCTGGGGATCGGGAAAGTGACATGCTGGGGATCTTGAAAAGAACATATGCAAATGAGGGCTGGGGAAAAACCCATTACACACACAAACAAGCCGCCATCTTGAAACCGACCACCCCTACCCTACAAAAACAAGCCGCCATCTTGAAACACATATGCAAATGAAGGCTGGGGAAAACCCATAACACACACAAACAAGCCGCCATCTTGAAACACATATGCAAATGAAGGCTAGGGGAAAACCCATAACACACACAAACAAGCCGCCATCTTGAAACCGACCACCCCCACCCTACAAAAACAAGCCGCCATCTTGAACATATGCAAATGCGGGCTGGGGAAAACCCATAACACACACAAACAAGCCGCCATCTTGAATACGACCACCCCTAACCTACAAAAACAAGCCGCCATCTTGAATACGACCACCCCTAACATACAAAAACAAGCCGCCATCTTGAATCCGACCACCCCTAACCTACAAAAACAAGTCGCCATCTTGAATCCGACCACCCCTAACCTACAAAAACAAGCCGCCATCTTGAATATACCCAATGAACCCAATGACCTTCACCCCTAACCTACAAAAACAAGCCGCCATCTTGAATACGACCACCCTAACATACAAAAACAAGCCGCCATCTTGAATCCGACCACCCCTAACCTACAAAAACAAGCCGCCATCTTGAATCCGACCACCCCTAACCTACAAAAACAAGCTGCCATCTTGAATATACCCAATGAACCCAATGACCTCATTTGCATAAAAGAAAAACCCAGTGCAAGTGCACTCATAGGGGAAAAACCCAGTGACCTCATAGGCCACGCCCCCTCTCACACGCCCCAATCCTCCCCACCACCCACCATCCACCAATCAGAATCACGCTTACACACAACCAATTGTGACGTCAGAGTTACATGCGGGGGGGACTGCCGACTACTTGCGGACTGTATACTACTGCCACATGACTTCACAGTATAGTCGTCCGGTTAACCTATTCTAAAGCACATACCTTGAATCTAACGATTCGTGATATATGTTGTATCTCAGGTACGCTTTTATTGTACCTGTTCATGTGGCAACTTGGATGATATGACCACACGGCCCCTAGCACCGGCATAAGCGGTATTAGATACAAATCTAGACAGCTATGATGGAAATGCTCTGACAACTCGTATATTGGTAATTGGCGAGCTGTTTCGCTGTGACAACTCGTACACTGGGGATTGGTGAGCTGTATCGTCGTCAGATGAAAATGACGGCATTTAACACAAAAGACTAGTCTGTAAGGCCCGATGTCGACCCAGCATCAACTTCCCACAAATGCCAACATATATCAAAGACCAAAAGGTCTGTACATGTTCGCATAGATCTGGAGTAATGAAACACTCTTGGAAACAAGAAATGACTCAAAATACAAACCCGGAAATGGAAAACAACAACCCCATGTAATGTTTATACAGGTGGATTTTTTCGTGTTTTTCGTCTTTTGATCACGGATCGAGACAGGTGTCTCTTATAGGACATGTCAGAGAACATTTTCGCATTAATGTGCAGTCGTGGGAGAGGCAAGGAACTAAGAAATAAACCAAAATGTATTCATGGATAGACCACGACACGGCAACAACACCGAAAACGCCAATTTCCGAGTGCTGATTTGGTTGATCAGGGAGAGATTAGCGATCAGTAATAATGGTGACATACGAAAGAGGAAAAATAAAAGCTGGAACAGTGTAAAAATATATAAACTATGTATAAATATGACTAAATATTTCGAATATTGGAAGTGACTCACAGTAAATAATTCTCCCGTACGGCGGCTGACATCTTGGTTTGCGCGACCTTGGTGACCTTCCCCACCGTAAATTTTATTTCGGGAAATAGAGCCTAATAACGTGTTTGCTGGTGGAAAGGGAATATTTCCTGCCTCGTAGATTTTCACAAGCTTTCGTTTGATGGGGAAAAGAGGGAGAGAAAGGGTGTAGTTTAGCCAAAGGGGGGAGAGGAAATCTGACCTGATTTGGCAAGGTCGTTTGAGGTTCACAGGACCGGATAGCTCTAGTTTCGAGATTGAGGTGGAACCCGACTACAGAAGCAAGGCCCACTGCAATGCAGTGCAATGGGGAACCCCATTATTTCAATTGTGTCCAAAGAAATGTGCCTCAAGATTTCGTCGGGAACCATGACGATCTCTATTGGAAATACTATGAGTCGTGGGTTCCCCATATGACAATTATTTGGCGGGAGATTTCACGTTGCGCTCCTAGACCTCCGTCTGATCGACGGAGGTAAAAATATGCAGGATTCAAACAAGATTCAATCCTGAATCTCACAGTGGTCGAATGGGCCCTTATAATACATATGTGTACTGTTCCTGGTATGAGCATTATCGAGGGACTTACTAGTACATGCATGCCCATGAAGATTCTCCGATACTCCAGCCATCCAGCCATGGGTAAGTTCAGTTATGTATGCTGAGATGGTATGGAGATTGCTATGTTCATGTGGATATCATTAATAGCTATATTGATCGCATGTCACGGTCAAGAAACTAGCTTGATATCAATTCCATACTAACAGCTTAAAATACTTGTCAGTGATAAGGATTTATCATAGTTTAAATCAGTTTCGTGCTGGCATAATTGAAAACAGTAAATCCACCTTTCTCTTGCAGTAAACTAGTATATATATATATATATAGTTTTTTCAATTTTCTACTGATATTTTGTGGTATCGTTATTCCTGTCTAATGAAGATTTATTCCTGTCTAATGAAGATTACTGCCTAAATTCATGCTCACGACTATGGATTTGTGACTGTGGATACGGAAATCAACCATAGATGACGGGCGACCACTGGATGTTATTTCTTACACATAGAATATTCATGCTGCTTTATTCAAATTTTCTAAGATTTCCAGGACTTCTTGGACTAATTTCATTAGCGCATTTACTTTGATATTAAGTGCCAATAAATTAGATCAAAGTTTTTATCGCAAAATGGTTCACATTGAATTATCGACAAGCTTATCGCGCACTTGCTCAAGTAAATTACCAACATATGTGAAGTATATAAGATTCAGCTCTCTTAAGAATAAATTTAAGAAAAGAAAAAAGAAATAACGAGAGAGGATGAAAAAAACAACCCGCGAAGAGTTCGAGGGAATGAAGGGGACGGAATACAGCATCTATTTTAACAAAATTACTTCAAGCATTGACGAGAATCACGCCTTGCCGAGACTGTAGTGAAATCGATATAGCCTTGGTGAGTTTTTATCGGTAGACTGAATGAAACTCTTCCTTGGATGACACGCGTGATGTAACCGCCTTGAACGTGTAATTGTCCCACAAATCTACTGGGTATTGGCGCTTCTTGATGAAACATTTCTGTTTCCACTTTTGCCAATAATTGCTTGTGTTTGCCGATTTCAAAGGCTCGTTCTCCAAATATCGAGACAGCTTGCAGACAAGTCTCTCGCGCACAAATTAGACAGGTCCCAGCTGAGAGCCTCCTCAGAATATAGTTAAAAAGTACATTCCCAAAGAGAAACTCAATAAATGAAGGATCGCCGATGTTAGGGTTTCGACTGAAAAAAGATTGGCCGTAAGGTATCACGATGAAATTGAGGGC
Source organism: Hanleya hanleyi (assembly GCA_036873755.1). Taxonomy (NCBI): domain Eukaryota; kingdom Metazoa; phylum Mollusca; class Polyplacophora; order Lepidopleurida; family Hanleyidae; genus Hanleya; species Hanleya hanleyi. The sequence goes on from JAVTVY010025546.1 coordinate 7,657, forward strand.
CATTCGATGAACGAGGGAGTACATGCAGGATGCCATGGTTTTTGCCGGTAAGCAATCAGTTGATAATAGTTGTTTTTAATTGATACAGTTTTCACTAAATGGTTTTTGTATCTGGAAAACGTTCAACTCGGAAATATAACGGCATTTCTGGCGAATTGGATTGATTCTTTGAATATTTCTTATTTGTGACAGTCCATCTGCAACACAAATCTTGTAGTGTTATGAAGTAGTTATGGCTATCTTTTCAAATTTGAATACTGGCCGTGAAAACAGTGCGGTTGTTGCCTGTTCCTTAGTAAGTTGATTTTCCACGTCGATGTCACTCGAGGGCATAACACACCGTGGTATACCTGTCAAAAGGCCCTCTAATAAAATAATCTTGATAATATTCCGTTCTGTTAGAAACCTAATTGTTTCTGGCGTAGGGTGAGCCTCCAATGCCACCCAGTATCTCGCAGTCACCTTGGATTTCAAATGTTGAAGCTTCGAAGCCTTGGATTGGCTTAAAAAAAATCTGTTTTCCATTGAATGTTTTCCAGGAGACCTGATCACGTCGGTAAATCGAAGGAATGTACGTCACGTGTGGAATAGATAATGAAACTATCTGGTTTTACTGCGGTTGGTGGCAGGCTAAGGTGTATTCTTTACGAATGTGGGAAGGATTTGTGCTCGAAAACGTGAGCAACGGAGGTGTAGCGAGGGCTGTATATACGCACGAACATTTCCAAAGTTGGCATAGCTCATGGATGTGTGGGATGCAAAACGTTTTCAACAATTATGTGATATTAGCCCGCCACAAAAGACCGCTATGGTGTGTTTGTTGAAGTTATTGCATCCTGAAGAACACACCTTTGATGACATATATACCTCCCAAGGCAACATAATTACAAGCGTCTGGTCCGTCATTCATAATTCAGCCGTCGTCCATTAAAGAATATCCGCGTCCATATAACAGCATTAGCACCAAATTCAAAAAGACAATCATAGTATACATAAACATAGGCATGTATCGCCAAAAGAGAGATGCGGTCAACAGTTTTCAATAATGCCGACAAGACATCATGACATTCCAAAAAATATCAAATCCGTATCGCTGATCAGTATTTTTAATCCTTATGATATTCGTAAATTCGTCATCTAGAGAATGATGTATCTCAGTCATACTTTGATTGTGGCTGTTCATATGAGCACCATGAGGATCTTGAATGGCCCCTAGCCCCGGGTTGAGCGGAATAAGACACAAGTTACGTAACATCATAGATATTGCCCGCTACGCTCGTATTTTGCTATCAGCATGCGATATGTATCGCCAAAATTGAGAAACTTTGAGTGGAGGCGCTTGGTGGTATAGCTTTGTTTCATGAGTTTCTGCAACAATGTTTTGTGACGTTGATTAAAATCGTCACATTTAACACTGGGCGAGGTATGTATACGCCATATGCAGGTCCCACTGGAATATTACTGCCCAGAGGGGATAGTTTACGATGTCGAAATTGTAATCATCAAGTCATAAAGTCGACGACAGAGAAGGTCCGCTTCATTCTTTAAAGATATAGGTCTAAATATGATGTGCCGATATGGCTATCTGTAGTTTCCTTTAAATCCAGTGAAGTTGGATATATATATCCTTCACTGCGTCATTTATATAGCGATTTTCCACAGCGAGAAGGTCGTCTATATAACGTTTGGGAAATGAGAAGGAACGGGCTTTGAATTGATCGGTTTTTGACAGCGTATGCATATAGTCATATTCACAAGAGAACAGATATTGGTCAGCCAAGAGGGGTTCACAATTAGTACCCAATGGAATACCTATATGCTGATGATATATTGTGTTGCCAAATTTCAAATAGATATTTTTAATGAGAAATTCAATCAACTCTATAAACAAAGAAACACCCCATGAATGATATCTCTTGTATGCAGTAGAGCTAAAGAATGCTTTATGGCTTCCGACATTAATATATCTACCGTCAGTTTTCTTGAACAGAGATAGTATTAATGAACTTAGACGGCCAATACAGTCCTGATGAGGGATTGTAGTATAGGGAGTCGAGAAATCCCATGTGGATACATGTTTATACGGTATGTGACCTTTAGCATCAAGTTCTTCCGTAACCCATTTTGACATTCAACGCCAGAGTCTTCCTGAAGGGCCCTCGTCAACAGAGTTGAATGAAGCTTGGTGGTGCAGCTTCTAGAACCAGCTATGAATCTAGCTTCGCATGGTGATTTATGCATTTTCAGTCAGATATATATGACAAATCTCGCATGATTGATCAAGCTTTGAACCCTATAAAGTCCAGTATACTTTTGGTATGTCGTTATGATTGGTTGGAAGACAAATGCCTCTTTCTCTGAGAAACGTTTTGTCATTGTTAAATGAATCTTCCAGGGTAACTGCAGTTTGGGAGTAAGTAGACGTATTTGATGATGATATTTTTACACTCAATTCTTTAACCAGCCCCTGATAATAGTAACATTTACATATGAATACTCACTATATCAAGGTTACAAGTCACAATATCTTTGCATGGTGTATAGATAAATTACAACGCATATGAGGGAAGTGGGAAGAGGTGCCGACATACTGACAGAGCCAGATGACTTCACCGAATAGTCTTCTGGTTAACCTATTCTAAAGCACATGCCAAAGAATCTAACGATTCGTGATATGTGTTGTATCTCAGGTACGCTTTTATTGTAGTTCGACGAATCACAATCACAACTATACCCTCCCGACGTGTATAAGTTCCAGTCAAACTCATTGACAGTATTAGAGTAATTAGATATTTTGGTGGCTATAGATTTAGTATACCGGTACTTATATGAAATGCAAGGTGGTTCTGTGAACCTAAAATAGTTTGGTACAGCGATGCGTATCATTCAGAATTCGAGGTGAATTAATGTCCAATCCTTTATCTAAGTAGTTGAGTTTCAAGAAAGTCTATCTTGGGATGTTTCGATTATGTTCACTGGACGATAGAACCGAAAATACGCTATATCTTGACATACTTCAGTGACTTTGGGTGGTATTATATTTCCTGAAGACGCAAATTGTTGTATATCTTTGGCTATATGATCTAAAGCTCTCAGACGTAACGCACACAGAACTGAACGTAAGCTATGTATACTATTGGGTGTTAGTTAAACCCACTAAGTAATTTAAAGTGATATGATCTTGAATCATCGCACTATTAAACTTTCTCCAACCATGGCTGCGATGTCTACGTTTTAAATAGCTGGGTAATATTGGATATATTTGAACGGCGAACTCACTGACATTATCATTTAAACCATACGGAAACACTGACCAAAGTTCTAGCATTCAGTATAGTTCCCGCTCTCGGATTTTTCTCTCAAATCCAAAAGGGGAATCCTTGGTAAATTGCTAGACGACGTCTATGATCTGAATACTAAAGTTATCCCAGCCATGGTCGGGTCCAGAAAAATGCTTACCTATAAGCAATGGTTTTTCCTAACGGATTTTTTGGTGACCATTTACCCTAAGATGGAGTCTTTGGGTGGTCTTGCCAACATACTGTTGGACACACTTCTTACAGGGAACTAAATAAATACAGTTTATAGAAGAACAACTAAGATCAACATACGAGTTCACAGAATATGAGTTACCAGTTAGCACGGAACTAAATGAAGCTGATGTATTAAAGTGTGGACACGTGAGACATCCACGGTGTCCACGCTTAGAAATGTCGTGACCTTGCTTTGCTGTCAGAAATGTATCTGCCATTTGGACTGAAAAAAAACCTATAAAGCACCTATACACAAAAATAAAACATCTATACACAAATCTCGCATGATTGATCAAGCTTTGAACCATATAAAGTCTTTTTGAACCCTAAGTAGTAGTGTAAGCGTAAATGGAGTTAATAGCGCCTCACTGCGCATGCGCGAGAAAAAAAATTGGGGCGGTATTGGGGTGGTGTGCGCAGGAGTGTTGTGCGCAGGTATGACGTCACTTCCGGTTGGGGTGAATGGGGCGTGACCTTGGGGGCATGTATTTCTCCGCGGTGATGCGGTCTGGCGGTGATGCGGTCTGCCTCCGCGGACCGAAAGTAGTCCCAAAACCGTGGGTTTTCGTGGAAGTGTTCGGCAATCTGTAGGGACCGCTAGTGGACCGATTGGGTCGAGTGAGGTATCAAAGTGAAGCATTCGTCAAGGGGCATTTGATGGGCTGGGTGTGGGGTTGAAATATCATCATTCTGCGCATGCGCGGTGGACAAAGGGTATGGAAATATACGTTTTGGGGTCTAGGGGAGTCTCTAATGGTCCAATGGAGTCGTATGAGCTATCAATGTGAAGCCTATGTGAGGAGGCATCTGACTGGACTAGTGGCTCGGCTGTTGTCAATAGTCTGCGCATGCGCAGACAGGGAATTGTGGGAAAAGGGTATGGAAATAGACGTTTTAGGATCTAGGGGAGCCCCTAATGATCCGATGGTGTCGAGTGAGGTATCAATGTGAAGCCTATGTGAGGGAGCATCTGACTGGACTAGTGTGTCGTTCGTTGTCAATAGTCTGCGCATGCGCAGACAGGGAATTGTGGGGAAAGTGTGTGGAAATAGACGTTTTGGGGTCTAGATGGGTCCCTGGTGGGCCGATTGGGTCGAGTGAGGTATCCATGTGAAGCAGTCGTGAGGGAGTATCCGATGGGGTGGGTGTAACGTGGAACTGACGTCATGCTGCGCATGCGCAGTAGAGAAAGTGTATGGAAATAGACATTTTGGCGCCGACAGGGGTCACTATGGGTCCGATGGAGTCGTATGAGGTCTTATGTTGAAGCTCTTGTGAAGCAGCATCCGATTGGACTGAGGATTTGTCTGTGTGCAAGGGTCGGCGCATGCGTAGTCTGGCCGTAGTATAGAAAGCAGGCATGTTGGGGGATGCGTGGTGGTGTGTTTTAACCCACCACTAGGGGTCCATGGTTGTGGTTGGGTGGGTTGTGACGTCACTTCCGGGTTTCACTAAAACTACCTCCAAACATAGAAGAGTTCCAATTTTTACTTAGACATCCGGATGTTCAACCTCCGGGGTTTTCCCCGGCCCGACCGCAGCGCGTGCGCACGAGTTACTCCGGCCGAGTGCGCGCGCGCGCGGGTTATCCGGAAGTGTGCAAGGGCACTATATCACATCGGCGTATATATTTCATCCAAGTATAGCGGAAAGAGGTTGTGATGAATAACAACAAGTTCAGCAAGGTTTATACAGTTTATTATCCCCAATGTTACACCATACTCAGGCTGGGGGAGCCGCCCTGGGTATGTTTAGTATGTTCACAGCAAAACAAAATTGAAATATCAAACATCATGTGTTATTATTTAACGCACCGTCACATTTAATGTTTACTGAGCTCAAGTCAACGATCAGCATGTAGACATAGAGAGTATGTGCGGCATGTTATGGTATTCATCAGTGCGCGGGTGACGCATTCAACCGATGGGGGTGGTCGGTCAGCTTGGTAAGGAAAAACGTGACATTGGTCACCCTCTCTACCGCCCATTGTATGTTGGGGCGTTGACGATGTGCCCATCTCAAGGCATCCACGGTGTCCAGTATCTCCAGCATCGTCTCTAGTGACCTCCGGTTAATGATGGTGAACGGCTGGTCAGACACATAGATATTATTGCCGGGATAATAATACCGTAACTGGCCCGTCTTTTTGTGACGATGTACCCGAAAGCGACATTCAATTTGAAGGCCGTAGTTTGATCTTTGAAGATGGCTTCCACGTAGCTGCGTAGACGGGTGCGGTCGGTCAGTGGGAAATTGTAGATATCTGGAATGGGGCGATCACGGTGGAAAATGTGCCGTATCATGGGCCATTGGTGCCGATCGATGTCATTCACTGGATGGGCGTCCTGTAACAGATCGCTAGGAATATCCACTGCATCTTCCAGAAAATGTCCGATGTCGTCAGGCGTATGACTGGCAACAGCAATGCTAGGGACTGGCTGGATATCTAGGCTCTTCTGAACTGTGGGTATAGGTGGGCTCTCCGTGATCGCATCACCAGTGGCGTTCGTGTCCCCGGGCTTATCTTCACTGGGTCTGACATCCCGCGGCTCCTCTTCAGTAGGAATTTGTCGCTCATGCCATGGTACCGGGGCATGAATCAACCGCTGATGCCGTCTTAACTGATTGCGTCGTTTGAAGAGTTGACCACATTCATTACATTGTTCCTTCGCGCCCTCGTGGAGTGAGCGTTCGTGGCGCAGTAAATGATCCTCCCGATTAAATGACTGTGCGCAGGTTATATAAGTATATAGTGTACCGTTGTGGATGGAGGAATCGTGTCGTCGCAAATCTTCTGGGCCAGAGTGTCTGATGAAACGGCAAGCCCGCTTCCCTTTTGTAGCACGCTAGCAGGGCTATTCCACCAAGCGCCTCCACTCAAAGTTTCTCAAATTTGGCGATACATATGGCATGCTGATAGCAAAATACGAACGTAGCGTGCAAGATCTATGGGGCTACGTTTCGTAACATGTGTCTAATTCCGCTTAACCCGGGGCTAGGGGCCGTATGAGCCCATGTACTTCAAGATCCTCATGGTACTCATATGAACAGTCACAATCAAAGCGTGACTGAGGTACATCATTTTAGATGACGACTCTATAACGAATATTATGGATTAAGAATACTGATCAGCGATACGGATTTGATATTTTGGAACATCATGATGTCTTGCCGGCATCATTGAAAACTGTTGACCGCTTCTCTCTTGCAGGAAACAAGCCTATGTTTATGTATACTATGATTGTCTTTTTGAATTTGGTGCTAATACTGTTATATGGGAATGGAATAGGTCTTTGGATTATGGACGCGGATATTCTCTAATGGACGACGGCTGGATTATGAATGACGGACTAGACGCTTGTAATCTATTTTTAGCACACTCTACCCCAAGTCGAGGATCGAGACTGGTGTACTGGTGTACGACTGAGCGGCATTGCGCGCGCGTGCGCGCATGAAGACCCTCATATACCCCAATGCAGGCGCAGACGTGAAGTGCCCAATGGCGGATAATGGCGGATACACCGCCATTGTGGGAAAATGGCGGATAATGGCGGATACACCACGTCCATTAGAGAATATCCGCGTCCATATTCCATTTTCCACATAACAGTATTAGCACCAAATTCAAAAAGACAATCATAGTATACATAAACATAGGCTTGTTTCCTGCAAGAGAGAAGCGGTCAACAGTTTTCAATGATGCCGGCAAGACATCATGATGTTCCAAAAGTATCAAATCCGTATCGCTGATCAGTATTCTTAATCCATAATATTCGTTATAGAGTCGTCATCTAAAAAAAGATGTATCTCAGTCACGCTTTGATTGTGATTGTTCATATGAGTACCATGAGGATCTTGAAGTACATGGGTGCATACGGCCCCTAGCCCCGGGTTAAGCGGAATTAGACACAAGTTACGAAACGTGGCGCCATAGATCTTGCACGCTACGTTCGTATTTTGCTATCAGCATGCGATATGTATCGCCAAATTTGAGAAACTTTGAGTGGAGGCGCTTGGTGGAATAGCCCTGTTTTAAAAATTTCTGCAACAATGTTTTGTGACGTTGATTAAAATCATCACATTTAACACAGGATCTAGCAAATGCTACTAAGCGAGATATGTATACGCCATATGCAGGTCCCACTGGGATATTACTGTCCAGAAAGGGATAGTTTACGATGTCGAAATTGTAATCATCTCTTTGTCATAAAGTCGACGAGAGAGAATGCCCGCTTCATTTTTATAGAGATAGAGATCTAAACAAGATGTGCCTGTAGGGCTATCTGTAGTTTCCTTCAAATCCAGTGAAGGTGGATATATATCCTTCACTGCGTCATTTATATAGCGATTATCCACAGCGAGAAGATCGTCCATATAGCGTTTGGTGAATGAGAAGGAACGGGCTTTGAATGGATCGGTTTTTGAAAGCGCCTGCATATAGTCATATTCATAAGCGAACAGATATAGGTCAGCCAACAGGGGTGTACAATTAGTACCCATTGAAATACCTATATGCTGCTGATATATTGTGTTGCCAAATTTCACATAGATATTTTAATGAGAAATTCAAGCAACTCTATAAACAAAGAAACATCCCATGAATGATATCTCTTGTATGTAGTCGAGCTAAAGAATGCTTTATGGTTTCCGACATTAATATATCTACGATCAGTTTTCTTGAATACAGATACTATTAATGAACTTAAACGGTCAATGAGGTCCTGATGAGGGATTGTAGTATAGAGAGTCGAGAAATCCCATGTGGATACATGTCTGTACGGTATGTGACCTTTAGCATCAAGTTCTTCCGTAAGACATTTTGAGTTGTTCAATATCCACATACATTCAACGCCAGAGTTCTTAGAAATAGTGGCGCAATACCTTCCCAAAATGCTTTTATCTCCTGAACGGCCCTCGTCAATAGGGTTGAAAGAAGCTTGGTGGTGCAGCTTCTAGAACCAGCTATGAATCTAGCTTTGTATGGTGATTTATGCATTTTGGGAGTCCAGTATATTTTTGGTATGTCGTTATGATTGGTTGGAAGACAAATACCACGTCCCTCTGGATCCCACACCTTCATTTCTATGGTTGCAGAGCCATGACGGAGATCCAGCCCTATGCGACTCGCATTTTACAGCATGCCACCGTGGTTAATTCACTCACGGGTTACCGAGCAGTGGTCCGGTCCATGTTTTAGCAGATGGCGACGACAACGAGGGGCGACGACAGATCCTGAACGAGTTCAAAGAAGCGGCCCTCGACAGAGTGCACTCGATGGAGAGGTGTGCCATCACTCACCACTACTGGACTATGACAGCCATCCTTGATGCTCGGGCTATGGATCACGAGCGCTCACGCCGGAACCAGCGACGGCTGGTTGGCCTCACAATAGTCTGTGCCCTATTGACCCTGGCGCCGTGGTATTGACAGTGGGACCTGACTATAAATACGAGGCTCAGACAGAGTGTGTGTCATTCAACGATCGTCAATGGAGCAAGCATGTCACCAGTCCTACGAGCCATCCTTCCCCTTACACCCCGGGTGGGGTTACACGTCTATGAAGATAAAGTCACCCTCGTGGAAGACCGTGGAGATGTTTGCTGGTCGCCCGCTGAGACCGTATCGAATACGGTTACGCTACACCGTGACGGCTGGACCAAATTTAAACGGGTGTTGAGCGGCGTGCTCGATGGACACCTCATCCACATAGACAATGCCATCTACGTATACCGTGGACCCTTCTTCCCACGCCTGGGCCGCTACCAATACCCTACGCGAAGCTTCACCCTAGACCCCGATCTGTGGATAGCCTTCGAGAAAGTGGTGCCTATCGTGGACCAGCTGTTTATACCGGACGAGCGGTCATCAGGCGAGTTGGAGTGGGCTCGTGCCCTGAGAGAATCGGCGGCAGAACCCAATGAACAACTGTCTAGCCATGAACCAGACGACGATGCCATTGATTACCCGGCTAGACTCAGTCAGCCCAGTGACATGACCACCCAATCCTTTGATCTCACGGGGTTCTCCCTATAAATACGAGAGACAGTCAAATCTGGTACCATTCACGTACTGACCATGACGGAGCATATAATACTGGCATATCTCAGCTTTCCCCCCAGGTTTTCCTGCACGTGTATGCGGATAAGGTCGATATCATGGAGGAGGTGGGAGACATCTGCGCTGCGGACCCTACACAACCGTGCCCGGCTCACATTCGTCTGTTCCGGGAGGGTTGGACCAAATTCAAACGGGTGTTGTCTGGTGAACTGGACGGCGACCTCATCCACCTGTGTCACGATGTGTACATCCGACGCGGTCCTTTCTTTGCTCAATTGGCTCGGCTAGATGGAGGTACAGTGCATTTTACCCTTCACCCTGATCTATGGTCTGCATTGGAAGATGCCGTAGTAGATGTGGATCAAGTGCTTATCAAGCGGTCATCAGACGAGTTGGACTGGTCATTTACCATGGACACTGTGGAAGCCAACGAAGAAAATCAGAAAGAAACTCCGGCCCAAGATATACCCGTAATAAATAAACCATAGAGCCAGGGTCCATCATCATTTGTCACCATGAAGCGCTGGGAGAAGGTGTTGGATAACTTATACTACAGTCCCGACAGTCCGGCGGCCTATAATGCATTGTCGGCTCTCTATCGAGCGGCCAAACCCCAGGGGATACAACGTGCCCAAGTCCGAGATTGGTTAAGAAAACAAGACACCTATATCTTACATCGATCTGTCCGTCGCCATTTTCTACGGAACCGGGTCATCGTGGGAGGAATAGATGCCCAGTGGCAAGCGGATTTGGTCGATATGAGCGCCTTTGGCAAACACAACGATGGGAATCGGTATATCTTGACGTGCATCGATATCCTATCCAAGTATGCGTGGGTGGTACCCATCCGGACGAAAACGGGGGTGAATCTCATAGCGGCGTTCAAAGACATCTTCAAGACCGGGCGCAAACCTTTGTATATGCAAACCGACGAAGGCACGGAATTCCTCAACAGACCGTTCCAACAGTTTCTGAAAGCCCAGAAGGTGTTTTTCTTCCATACGTACAACGAGACCAAGGCTTCCGTGGTGGAAAGGTTCAACAGGACATTCAAAGGCTGCATGTATAAATATTTCACCTATAAGAATACAAGGCGGTACATCGATGTTCTCCCGAAACTTGTGAGTGGTTACAATCGAGCCTATCACCGGAGTATAGAGAGAGCCCCCATCACCGTGACCCAACGCAATGAAGCCCAAGTCCGGCGTGTCTTGTACCCCAGGCAATCGCAGCGAACGACGAAGGCGGTGTTCAAGGTCGGGCACCCTGTACGGATCAGTAAAGTCAAAGGTCAATTTGAGAAAAGTTACTTGCCCAACTGGAGCGATGAGCACTTCCTGATTAAACGCCGCCTACCCCAACAGCAGCGAGTCTATGAACTGGACGATCTTCAAGGGGAACCGTTGCTAGGGACGTTTTACGAGATGGAATTACAGCCTGTCGTCAAAACACAGCAAGACTACTACACGGTGGAGCAGATTTTGAAAACGGAACGTCGACGTGGCAAACTGTTTCATTTCGTCAAATGGCAAGGCTGGCCCAGTTCCTTCAATTCCTGGGTCGCTGCCAACCAGGTGAAACGACTATAAAGCCAGACACCACTGCTGTCATCCTTCATTCCACGTTCGACCACAGTGCTATGGACAAACAGCAGCTGCCTCTGAACACAGCGTCTCCCAAAACGCGCAAAGCGCAAGTGGGCTTTGTGGTGATATTGCTAACCCTGCTGAGTGTGTTGTACGGAGGTGTATTTTACGACGTAGACTATGTCAGCACGCTACTTAATCAACTGAGAACACCAGCAATCAGTGAAACCGGTCTACAGAGAGCACCAGTCAACCCCGTATCGAGCCCAGTCATCACCACACCCCGGGTACAAGCCACAACGAGCTCCACACCAAGCTCCACACCTACATCAAGTACACCCAGTACGTCTGAAGACCCACCGGATTTCATCCCTCACAGTGAACAGACAACGACGACCGACGTTGTACCCACCCCCATCATCACTCGCACTGTACAGTCAACGACGACCGACATTGTACCCACCACTCCAGTTCACTCGTACGAAATTTACAAGAGCGGGTTACCACGACAACGGATACATCTCGAACCATGGACCCTCGGTGGCAGCATCCCTTCACTTGCGTCATCGCAGGACCGACAGGTTCCGGCGAAACGCACTTCGGCAGGAAGCTCCTTCAACACGCCGACAGCATGATCACCCCACCCATTGCCCGAGTTGTGTGGTGTTACAGAGAATGGCAGGAAGCGTATGCAGCAATGCCACACATCACGTTCGTGGAAGGCCTACCCAACCTGGCCGATTTGGAACCCGACACCTTGGTGGTTCTGGATGATCTCATGGCGGAGACGGACAGTCGGGTGACCCAACTCTTTACCAAAGGCAGCCATCATCGACGGCTCAGCATCATCTACATTGTGCAGAATCTGTTCAGTTAAAAACAAAGAACATCGCAATATCAGCTTAAATGCCCACTACCTGGTGGTCTTCAAAAACCCGAGAGATACCACTCAACTGCTGCACCTGGCGAGACAGATGTATCCCGGCCGCACCCCGTTTGTGTTGGAAGCCTTCAAAGATGCCACAAACCCTCAGCACGGGTATATGCTCTTCGACCTCAAGCAAGCCACCCCCGAACATCTTCGACTACGGATCGGCATCTTTCCCGGAGAGACCCACCACGTGTACATGCAAAAATAATGTAAACACACCCACAGTGGCTCCCCCAGCTGGGGTCTGTGTGTTTGATGATGAGGAATAATAAAAAGAATGAATACCACAGCAGGGTTGACTTTGTCTCTGTTCTCTGAAGTAGATAAAAAGAGCAGAGTTGTGGGTTCTAGCATTAGTTGTACATGATGTCTGCGCGAGTACGGAAGCACGCTCCCACGCTCCGTGTATTGAAGACGGCCCCACCCGAGTTGGTCCGAACCATTGTACGCGGTGCGGACCCTGACCTTGTACGCTGTCTGTGCGAGATCGGGTACAACCTGTTAAAAGGCAACGTACCACTGACTCCGGCTCAGAAGACCAAGTTGGCCAAGCATCAGACAGGTCTCCGAACCCTAGTCCAGAAGCGGGTCCCTCAAACACAAAAGAAAAAGGTGTTACAGAAAGGCGGCTTTCTCGGGGCCATCTTAGCACCGTTGGCCGCTTCCGTGTTGGGTCCAGTATTGGGTGGACTCTTCGGCCGACAATGAACCACACGAAAAAAATGGTCCTCGTCGAACCACGGTTCCTGCAAAACCTCCAATCACCCTACCCTGTCCCACCTACGGTGAAGACCATAAACACCCTCGATGGAGAGATGCAACAGATCTTACAGAGACCGGGGTTAAGCGACAGTGAGAAAGTACAACGGTACAATGAGACGCTTCAACGGTACATGACGTTCATGGACCAATACTAAACCCTCTCGCTGGATGTGTTTCCTGACAACGCCGTGGCCAAGTACATGACCCAGTTACCGCAACCGTTGCATTTACCTGGACGATGGGAATGTGGCCTCGTGGATATCCAATACCCTTACTCGTGGTACAACGTGCGAGCCAATGAAGTGTGGTACGAGGTGACCTACGAAGGAAAAGACACCCGACTCGCTCTCCCCGAAGGCCAATACGATACTCCCAAGGAGTTCATGGGTGGGCTGTCAAGACTGTTGCATTATAAGGCTCTACGGGAGGTCACGAATACTTCAAAATCCATCAAAGCCTATCCCTTCAAGAATCACGTGGACTTCGATTACAACGCACACAACGACAAGGCACAGCTTATCGTCACCGCCAACGCGAGTGTCGTACTGAGTCCTATCCTACAGCAAATGCTGGGCTTCGATCTACAGACGTTCGCTGTTCCCACCGCCCACCAAGGCGAGATCCCGATGGATATGAAGTCGGGTATGTACGGACTCTACGTCTACTCGGACGTGGTGGACAACCACATCGTGGGCGATATCAACACACCTCTGTTACGGGTGGTGCCCATTAAAAACACGTATGGAGATCAAGTCACCCACAGTTTCACCCACATGCTCTACCTGCCCGTACGACAAACCCACATCAACACGATCACGGTGGATATAAGAGATGACACGGGACGACCGGTGGCATTCGAACGCGGGAAAGTGGTGCTGACACTTCATTTTCGACAAGCACGTGCTCCCCACTTTGTATAATGAAGGCGCCTTACGAGTGCGATGCACGCAGCTATATGGACTATTATGCCCAACAGGCCGGGGGTGGCTTTCCGGTTTTTAGTGGTGCACGCATGCAACGTGGACATGGACTGGGGAACATACTCGGGAGCATCGTCAAAACGTTCCTGCCCTTGATGACGCGTGGGGTGAAAGCAATCGGCAAACAAGCGGTACGCAGTGGACTGCAAGTGGCCGGTGATGTCTTGGGGGGTACGGCACCCAAAGAAGCCTTGAAACGGCGGGCCAAAGAAGCGGGAGGCGTCTTGGTGGCCAAAGCACAACGCACCGTAGGGAATAAAAGACCTGCCCCACCGAGACCACGCACCAGTCGACGACCGACCCAGCGACGACGCACATCGAAGACCCGGGATATCTTTTCTTAAAACATGTCCTTGATCCACGCCGAGTCCTGTCCCTCCACCAACAGTGAATTTGATTTGTGGACCGTGCCGCCCACACAGACCAGTGCCGAACAAGGATTATGGGTGGAGCATCTCCCACTGTCCAGCATCAACGCAACAGGGCCCATCGAGTTCACCATCAGTAATGCGGATACGGCCTATGTGGATTTAGCCCATACATACTTGTATGTGAAAGCCAAGATCGTCAATGGAGATGGCACCAGAATCGCCGACCAAGCAACAGTGGGCCCGACGAATCTCTGGCTGCACTCGATGTTTCAACAGGTGGATATATTTCTCAGCGACAAACTCATCAGTGACTCGACCAACACGTACCCCTATCGAGCCTACATCGAGACGCTGTTGTCGCATGGGAGAGAGGCTAAAAAATCTCAACTGACAGCCGCTTTATTCTACCAGGACAAAGCCGAGCACATGGGCGCAGAGAACGACAATACGGGATATAGCAAACGGAAGGCTTTGACCGCGAACGGCGTTGCGGTGGATATGATGGGTCGACTGCACGCAGACATGTTCATGCAAGACCGATACCTCTTGAACAAGATCCCCATCAAAATCCGACTGATACGGGCGCCTCCGATCTTCGCCTTGATGGCCACTAACGTAGACGGGCATGCAGCTGACTATAAGATTGTCATCGAAGACGCAGTCCTGTATGTCCGAAAAGTGAAACCGAATCCAGCCGTTCAATTGGGACACATGAAAGCCTTGGAAACAAAACCAGCCCAGTACCCTATCCGACGTGTGCAAACCAAAGTGTTCTCTGTGTCTGCTGGAAATATGAGCGCCAACAAAGAAAACCTGTTCCTGGGGGAACTACCCAAGCGATTGATCCTGGCCTGTGTGGAAAATACCAGTTTCAGTGGAGCCTACCCAGAGAATCCGTTTGACTTTAAACATTTCGGCATCAATTTTGTGGCCCTGCATGTGGATGGACAACAGGTGCCAGCCACGGCCTTAACACCGAACTTTGGGCGCGCGAATTTCATTCGAGCCTATCAGAGCCTGTTTACAGCCACCGGTCAAATCAACCAGGACGAAGGGAATTTCATCAGTCGGGAGGACTACGGGAACGGATACACGTTGTTCTGTTTCGATCTGACCCCCACCTTAGAGAACGACCATCAGCTGGCCCTGGCCAAGCAAGGCAATTTACGGTTGGAAATCCACTTTCAACGAGCCCTCCGGAGTACCGTCAATGTGATCTGCTACGCCGAGTTTGACAACATCATTCAAGTGGACAAGGCGCGCAACGTCCTGTGTGACTTCTCCACCTAACATGGATACAGACCAGATAACCGCCGTGCTGGAGAATGACCCAGAGACGTATGGTCTTTCAAGGGGTGTTCGCCCGAGATGTGTTCCCATTAGACCGTATGTATCCTGCTGCTTACGTTCTCAACACGGACCCGATGGATCGGCCCGGTGAACATTGGATGGGCGTGTACTTGACAGAACAGCAGAGCGAATACTTTGACCCGTACGGCCTGCCACCCCTCCATCCCGATTTAACAGACTTCATGGATCAAGGCACAGAGACGTGGTGTTGGAACAGTCAAACGTTGCAAAGCCTGGCCAGTAGCGTGTGCGGACAATATTGCTTGTTTTACCTGTACCATCGATGCCAGGGAAGACCCTTATCTACCATCGTACAGATGTTTGACGAGTACCCCAAGGCCGAGGACCGCGATGTACTCGTATATGACTGGGCCGCCCATCATTTCAATGTACAATTGCAAGCGTCTAGTCCGTCATTCATAATCCAGCCGTCGTCCATTAGAGAATATCCGCGTCCATAATCCAAAGACCTATTCCATTTTCCACATAACAGTATTAGCACCAAATTCAAAAAGACAATCATAGTATACATAAACATAGGCTTGTTTCCTGCAAGAGAGAAGCGGTCAACAGTTTTCAATGACGCCGGCAAGACATCATGATGTTCCAAAAATATCAAATCCGTATCGCTGATCAGTATTCTTAATCCATAATATTCGTTATAGTGTCGTCATCTAAAAAAAAGATGTATCTCAGTCACGCTTTGATTGTGACTGTTCATATGAGTACCATGAGGATCTTGAAGTACATGGGTTCATACGGCCCCTAGCCCCGGGTTAAGCGGAATTAGACACAAGTTACGAAACGTAGCGCCATAGATCTTGCACGCTACGTTCGTATTTTGCTATCAGCATGCGATATGTATCGCCAAATTTGAGAAACTTTGAGTGGAGGCGCTTGATGGAATAGCCCTGTTTTATAAGTTTCTGCAACAATGTTTTGTGACGTTGATTAAAATCATCACATTTAACACAGGATCTAGCAAATGCTACTAAGCGAGATATGTATACGCCATATGCAGGTCCCACTGGAATATTACTATCCAGAAAGGGATAGTTTACGATGTCGAAATTGTAATCATCTCTTTTGTCATAAAGTCGACGAGAGAGAATGCCCGCTTCATTTTTATAGAGATAGAGATCTAAATAAGATGTGCCTGTAGGGCGATCTGTAGTTTCCTTCAAATCCAGTGAAGGTGGATATATATCCTTCACTACTAAAGCCCCGTTCTGGGCTTAAGTTCTTTCAATGTACACAAGCCCGCTGTTCTGGGCTTAAGTTTACAAGCCCCCTGTTCTGGGCTTCAGTTCTTTCAATGTACAAGCCCCCTGTTCTGGGCTTCAGTTCTTTCAATGTACAAGCCCCTTGTTCTGGGCTTCAGTTTTCACGTGGTTGTTCTCACGTTGTTGTTGTTCACTGCATAAAAAAATGAGATCTCACCAAAAAACCCTGTCTTGTGTGTTTTATTCATAATGCATAAATGCCCAATGTGGAGATTCAGTCAAACTGAAATCAGTGGTGTAGGATGGGTCCAAAATGTAACCCATCAATGTTAGAATGCAAGAGTACTATAGTAAAATAGAGAGCCAATGAAATCAGCCCACAGACCAAGTACGTGTTTTGGTCCAGGTTTGGAGCGGGCATTTCATTGAGGTGCGTGTAAAGGAAGACGGTGAGTGAAGACTCGTCCAACACGTATAGATTAAGTTTATTACTATAAGTTATATGAGCATAATGCATGAAACTGGCTTTGAACACCGTATTAGCCAATCAGTGGCCTAGAATGGAGCCATAGGTAACCCATCCATGTCCAGAAAACATTACCCGGGTGTACAAGAACCCGGATGTAGGCGCGGACGTAGGCGAAAGCATCCTAGTACCCGGATGTAGGCGCAGACGTGTACCTAGTACCCGTCCATTGGTTGTTTTATCGATCGCTCATTGGCTCTTTTTTCTCGACCGCTGATTGGTCCAAATGGAACTGCCCATCCTTCCCAGGTTAATTTACAATCTCATTTTTGGGGTTCAAGCTCTGTATATATCGATGCCGCAACATTGTCTCATTGGACATTGGACCTTTTGACCTGGATGTGACGTTTTGTCCCGCGCGCGCACTGCCGGTGATGACGCGCACTTCCGGAGAACTCGCGCGCGCGCACGCGCTGCGGCCGGGGCGGGCAGGGCCGGGGCGGGGAAAAACCCCGAGGTTGAACATCCGGACGTCTAAGTAAAAATTGGAACTCTTCTATGTTTGGAGGTAGTTTTAGTGAAACCCGGAAGTGACGTCACAACCCACCCAACCACAACCATGGACCCCTAGTGGTGGGTTAAAACACACCACCACGCATCCCCCAACATGCCTGCTTTCTATACTACGGCCAGACTACGCATGCGCAGACCCTTGCTCACAGACAAATCCTGAGTCCAATCGGATGCTGCTTCACAAGTGCCTCAACATAAGACCTCATACGACTCCATCGGACCCATAGTGACCCCTGTCGGCGCCAAAATGTCTATTTCCATACACTTTCTCTACTGCGCATGTGCAGCATGACGTCAGTTTCACGTTACACCCACCCCGTCGGATACTCCCTCACGACTGCTTCACATGGATACGTCACTCGACCCAATCGGCCCACCAGGGACCCACCTAGACCCCAAAACGTCTATTTCCACACACTTTCCCCACAATTCCCTGTCTGCGCATGCGCAGACTATTGACAACGAACGACACACTAGTCCAGTCAGATGCTCCCTCACATAGGCTTCACATTGATACCTCACTCGACACCATCGGATCATTAGGGGCTCCCCTAGATCCTAAAACGTCTATTTCCATACCCTTTTCCCACAATTCCCTGTCTGCGCATGCGCAGACTATTGACAACAGCCGAGCCACTAGTCCAGTCAGATGCCTCCTCACATAGGCTTCACATTGATACCTCATACGACTCCATTGGACCATTAGGAACTCCCCTAGACCCCAAAACGTATATTTCCATACCCTTTGTCCACCGCGCATGCGCAGAATGACGATATTTCAACCCCACACCCAGCCCATCAAATGTCCCTTGACGAATGCTTCACTTTGATACCTCACTCGACCCAATCGGTCCACTAGCGGTCCCTACAGATTGCCGAACACTTCCACGAAAACCCACGGTTTTGGGACTACTTTCGGTCTGCGGAGGCAGACCGCATCACCGCCAGACCGCATCACCGCGGAGAAATACATGCCCCCAAGGTCACGCCCCATTCACCCCAACCGGAAGTGACGTCATACCTGCGCACAACACTCCTGCGCACACCGCCCCAATACCGCCCCAACACCGCCCCAATACCGCCCCAATTTTTTTTCTCGCGCATGCGCAGTGAGGCGCTATTAACTCCATTTACGCTTACACTACTACTACCCTATAATCATAAATCTTGAGATTTTAGCGTCATGGGACACTTCTGAGAAGCAGTGAATCGTGTACCAGTCATAGTGTTATTGTGGACGACTCTATAAATATTGAACACTTCATTGATATCGGTAATTCTACAAACGCTTGAAAAGGATGTTAAACCTAAAAAACAGGGTTATACCACGAAGCTCCTCCACTCAAATCGCGGAGAAAAGGTTTACACCGCGGAGAAAAGGTTTCCACCGCGGAGAAAAGGTTTACACCGCGGAGAAAAGGTTTCCACCGCGGAGAAAAGGTTTCCACCGCGGAGAAAAGGTTTCCACCGCGGAGAAAAGGTTTCCACCGCGGAGAAAAGGTTTCCACCGCGGAGAAAAGGTTTCCACCGCGGAGAAAAGGTTTCCACCGCGGAGAAAAGGTTTCCACCGCGGAGAAAAGGTTTCAACCGCGGAGAAAAGGTTTCCACCGCGGAGAAAAGGTTTCCACCGCGGAGAAAATGTATAGTTTTATTGGATGGCACTAATAAGCCACCGTACAAATGTCATTTTAAACTAAAGAAATTATATAGAATAGACTAGATATTTATTTAAATATGCTATTAAGAAACAACATATATAGCAAAACCAGACTCCAAAGGCGTTATTTAAAAGGAAGGGAAAATAATCGAATCAACAACCATAATATAATACACCAACGACCCTATTTATATAATAATATAAAACTGAATTAAAAAAGGCCAATACGGTACATGCATATTTCGTTTTTGACTAACATTAAACTCGATATATAATTTAGATGAATAGGTGGATAATTTAAAACAATAATCAATATAACATCTATACTCATCCTGGTGAACACCGGAATATCCTCAGACACCGATCCTCCGACACCAGTGTCCAACCAGAACAAGCAAAGACATTATTTAAAACAATAAAAACGAGATTTGATGTAATATCCATACTCCTCCCGATGAACACCGCGAATGAGGACCTCCAATGGTATCCTCAAACACTAATATCCAATCAGAAGGAGCAAGGACATCATTTAAAATATGTTCTTTTAATCGAACAGAGAAAAATTTAAACCACCGATAACAAAATATATATTAAATTCTTATCATCTATTATTTCTCAGCTCATTTTTGTAAATTTAAAATTATATGCATGTACCATTAGAGTAACCTAGACTAGATATTAAACTCTATAACAGAATGGTAAAATCAATATAAAAATCTGCGGGTGTCTAGAAAGAAACAGTTACAAAACTTTCACTAAAATCTCTTAGAACGTATCATGAATCTAGACACTGCCGCAAACACTTTATCCCTGTTTTTAGGGGGATTCAACATAGAATCAAAAGTTGGGTTAAAATCACCAGCCAGTATAAGTTCATCAAAAAGTAATTGTCGTTGGTTTACATACCGAGTACAATTAAGTAAAAAATGACTAATAGTTTCTTCAAAATCACAGGAGTCACATAAACCATTATCATGAATGTTACGCTTATGAAGATAAGAATTAAGTGGAATGTGACCAACTAAAAGTCGAAACATAAGTACTTCAGCCCAACGTGACTGTAAATCTAAAACTCCACCTTTAATGGAAGGTTGGAATCTATAATAAAATCGACCTTTATCTGAATTATCCCAAAGATCTTGCCATAGCGAATTAAAATGGGGATATAAACAAGACATTGCTTCTGATAAGGTAAGACCGATATCAATTGACACAGTGTCAAATGACCGTGCTTGGTTGGCAAGATGGTCTGCCAATTCATTGCCTTGTATTCCTGAATGCCCAGGTATCCATGCCAAGTAAACATTAATATTGTTTACTTGCATACCAGAGAGAATATGTAATATTTCATATATTATACCAGAGGACTGATTCCAAGTAAAATTGAGTAAGGCTTGTAAGGCACTTAAAGAGTCAGTTAAAATAACTGCTCTGGATATACGGACTTCTTTAATAAAATTAATAGCCATCAGAATGGCAATTACCTCACCAGTAAAAACTGACACATGATCAGTAAGTCTGAATGATTTATTATATTTAAGTTCTGGAATACAGAACGCAGCTCCTACTTTACCACTGTCGGGACATTTAGAAGCGTCGGTATAAACCTGGCAGTACTCGCTCCAGTTTACACTATACGTCCAGTGATCCAGTGCTATTTATAGCAAAAAAGTAGTGCAGTTGTGGGCGTGGCATATCATATTTTTAGATTCATTGAAGTATGAACCGAAAAATTTAGTACTAATCAGCCAATCAAATCGCTGGATTTACGAACAATAAGGGGGGGATTTAATTATTAGTATATGTATGCAAGAGAATAAGCTATAACACACTAAAATACCACACTACAGCATTCCATAGTACAAATGTCAAACCAAAAGTTTCAATCAAGCAAATGAGTTTTATTTATTCCTCACACAACAGTTTACCTCTAGGTCATACACCATTCTCTAGATGACGACTATACAACGAATATTTGGGATTAAGAATACTGATCAGCGATACGGATTTGATATTTTTGGAACATCACGATGTCTTACCGGCATCATTGAAAACTGTTGACCGTTTCTCTCTTGCAGGAAACTAGCCTATGTTTATGTATACTATGATTGTCGTTTTGAATCTGGTGCTAACCCTGTTATATGGAATATGGAATAGGTCCTTGGATTATGGTCGCGGATATTCTTTGATTGACGACGGCTGAATTATGAATGACGGACCAGACGCTTGTAAAGCGAGGCTGTGCCAGAGAATGTAAAATCGTGCTCTCATATACGAATAAATGCCCAATGGATGTCCAGGGTTTACAAAAAAATCCACAATCATAACCAGATACCTTATTGGCATTACAATATTAACACCATGAAGATCTCGCATTATTTCATGGTCATGCCATCCTTACCTCCAGACCGAGAGGAATATCTTGTACGCTACAATCATATTTTGTGTGCGAGATATTCCCTGCAAACTTGAACTAGAGACACATGATAGTACTGCGCTGCTCAAACGGTTAACACAATAGTTTTTTTCTGGCGTTGATTTCAATCGTCATATCATGCACAGAAAATATGTATTATAGGTGAGATATACGTATATGCCGTATCCACGTCCTGTTCGGAATGACTATCCAGGAAGGTGTAGTTCAACATCGAGTTAACTTGAAAAGAGACTTACTTCATTATTGAACTGACACAGGTTCATCTGAAATGTCGGTAGTTCCCTTCATCATCTGTACTTATTATACGAGGTATATGAGAGAGAGAGAGAGAGAGAGAGAGAGAGAGAGAATTACGGTTTAACGTCACGTTCAGCAATATTTCAGCCACATGGTGACGATCAAATAAAGTTCTAAGTATTCCAACAAAAACAAGTCAAGAACCCAGCAATCTATAATTAATCAACACAACACACCAAATACAAAGCGTCTAGTCCGCCATTCAGTATTCAGTCGTCGTCCATTAAATAATTTCCGCGTCCGATATATATATCGACATATAAGCTTTCCTTAGGTGATGTAACGCTCCGAGGCAAAGTCTTGGTCCTTGATGGAGAATAGGATCTAGCTTTGCCAAGTTTGACTTGCTTGCACCGTTGTAAACAATAGAGCAATAATCAAGCTATAATCGATATAAATGGAGAACGTCTCCTTATTTCTTCCTCACTTATAGCCAGCAAATACCTTAAACAAATCAAGAGCCTTTGTGCACTAAGCTTTCAAGCAAATTATATGCGGTAAGTTAGGTCTTGAGCAGGGTTTCCCTGGTTCGATAATAATATATGCGAGATTGTTTGATGAAGTAGGACTGCAAAATTTATGGTAATTTTTGTCAAAAGAAGGTACGAATACATATTTAGTTCCCGTAACTGTAGAATGCTTAAACCAATGAACAGGTGCGAAGTGTGGCCTTACTTTCTAGCTAATGTTATCACTCTACGCGCACGCTTCTGAGGAGTTTACAATGGCTACAGGTGTGATGTAGGTATTTCCCCATAATACCTCACAGTATGGTAATTAAAATAAAGGAAAATCATCGAATAATAAAACATGTACAGTGGTTTTATTTCATTCAGAGCGCTTTTTAGGGGGTTTATAATCCATAGGTTTCTGGACACGTTATTACCAATGTAGTGTATGAGACTTCCAGTTTAGTTAATCATTACGGCAAATACTCAGAAATTTGAATAGATGTACTGGTTGTGTTTCAGCGCCTGAAATAAATAAATGATATGGATTAACCGGTAGTTTATAGTTATTAGGCTTAATTAACAAATATTTCGTTTTCTTGATATTCAGCGAGAGTCAGTTACAGGAAAACCCCGAAAAGAGTCTTCCTAATTCTTGTGACATGATCTCGAAGACCTCGATCATTGTTGCAGAAGGAAATACAACACTGGTGTTGTCAGCAAATAAGATATTTCAAGAGATACAGTAACTTTACTTATGTCATTGATATGGAGAAGAAAAGGAATCAGGCCAAACGTTGAGCCATGGGGAACGCCACATAACATTGGAGACAGATCAGAGTAGGCTCCGTTATATGTAACACATTGTGATCTATCAGACAGATAGGCAAGTATGTGCCAGGCCTCGAAAAAGGTCTGTTCTCCGAATTCTTTCCAAAGTCGTTATCTTGAATGCTGTATCTCAGTCAATTTTAGATTGTAGATGTTACCATAAAAAAACAAACAGTGGTTAGGATTTAACGAGCTGGACACCGTGTCTTGCAGTCATCTGTTTGAAATTGATCAGTGAAAGAAGCATGCAAAATCGGACTTTTGCGGGTCGTAGCACGACTGTGATAGATTATGGGACGGTACAATTCCCTTATATGTGTTGTAATTGTTAATGATACAGACAAGATGGACACACTATTTTGGTCGCATCGTTTATTTCAATCCTGTGTGAATTCTGTGCTGAGGTATGATATGACAGGTTATTCACATGGAATGGTTCCGTCATATTTAAATTCTCTTCACAAGAAAACCGTTCATTCCACAACAAGCGGTTTATCGCGGGGAGAGGTCACTCGATTCCTACCACTGATACCGATACCAAAACTGTACACCGAAAATATATAAAGCACAAGCTTTTGCCCTTTCACGACGCTTAAAAGACACGTTTGTGACAGAGATATCCAATGAAGTTGTAGGCTGAACGACATTATGCAGCGAGATTTTCTTCGATCTTCAAATATAACACGCGGTGGTGGTATTGCTTTTGAACGAGAAATATATGTCTCTTTCGAAAGGCCAATCAAATTTAAATTTTGAAGGTCATACGGGGACGCTATTGTTTGAGTATTTGAATACGACCCACAAAATTTTATGGAGCTATGAGACGCATCATAGAGAGCAATCCGTCACATTTGGACAACACGAGTATGTGTAGTCTTCGACTTGGGTGTGTGAAGACGCCCATTACGAAATCTGTGTGACATGAACCCTCTCCATCATTGAGTGTGAAGCGATTGGAGACGCAATAGGACGTTGAATATATGTAGACACTAAAAATTTCCAAAAATCTTTCCACAGAATTGGAAAGGACGGCAATATAACCCTGTGGAATTCTTGACTATATTTACCACTAAGCGATAACGCTGGATTTTGACCGCCTTGATAACATGAAAGTTTGAGAAAGCTGGTTGCAAAAAGCCGACTGTCCATTGTCTGTTGAAGTATAAACTGTTCAAATTGCAAACTGTGATCCTTGGTCCAAGCTTTTGATTTTGCGTTCTCGTTTCCTAATGGCTGATATTTTTCTCTAATTGTGTTCGGCCTTGACACGGATGGGCAGGGACAAGATCGGGATAATCAATGAGCTAATTGTCAGCGAGGGATCATTGTGCTGTACATTTCCACAGATAATCAATTCCATTGATCTAGTCAGGTTAACGTTTCTCCTTACCAAGCCGCCTTATTCCATCCTGATCAGTATTGTTGTATTCTCATATTCCCTGGAACAGAGTTAATCGCTCAGACAGTGTAGCCGGAAGCGGTCGACCAAGACAAACACAGGTACTGATTAGTTTTATGAAATAAGGACGGGATGGCTTAGGGTGAAATTGTATCTGGTCAAGGGTTTGATATGGAGCCTGTTGAGGGAAATTAGATTGCGATCAAATGTTAAAGCCAGGGGTCAATCCAGGACAAGACGTACGCTTCCTTTCAAGAGGGCGATGCATGTAGATACACATGTATATACCAGGCTATGAAATAATTTAGCATAGTGCTTCTTTTCTCTGATCGGTATATTGAATGGGGAGAGTCTAAAGTATTAACCAAGCATGATTTAGCCCATGAATCACGGAACGCCATTGTATACCACAGTCATCAGCATACACGGTATCTATATTTTGAGCGGTCCAGAGGTTGTCACGGTCAAGATGATTAAATGAGAGAGAGAGAGAGAGATCGTAACCCGTGGCTAGAAGGATATAAAAACACCACGAAATCATGAAATAAATTCTTTCATATAGATTTATTTTAAAAACCTCTAGCATATTTAAAAATCCCCATCGAAATCTTTTCAAATCAATCTGCCGACGAGTATTGTCATTCGGTTTCCCGTGTTAAGAAGATTCTGTTATGGGTGGGTGGGGGAAGTGCTGTGTACCAGTATGAGCTATCAAATTGAAAGATGTCGATCTGTCCTAGCCGGCATCACCATCGTCTTTGTAAACAGCAATGGCCCTGAGGAAGAGCTCCTCCTGGCCTTCACAAAGACTCCAGCTTGGATCATCTAAAAGGAATCAATACTCGTGAAATGGAATTTGTTCAATGTACTGAGGAACTACAACGTGTCCATTTCATCCGTTTTTAAACAACCAGTATTCTCTCTTACCGCTTTCAGATGATTTGCTGATCTCCAGCATTGAACCCCTCGTATAAAGCAATTGTGTGCCTGGGATAGACAACGAACCAACAGTCGACGGAAGTCATGATTGTGTCGTTATTCTGGGAATACAAGGTCCCAAAGAACAAAATTCCACATGGAATCAGCCAGCGCAGCATTGTTGAAAGTTTCCTGTACAGATGGTTCTTCTTTCATCACATCTTGATCTTGGAGTTATTCTCCGGATCATGACATAATTATTAGACGCCGAAATATTAAGTAGAAATGAATCATACGTTTTCAGATTCAACACCCCTTTTTTGGTAACATGGAGTAAATCAACACATTCTCTCTAAGCTATTGTATATTCAAGCTGTCCTTCTTGATCATTGTTGTGAATGATTTTTCCGAAGCGACTTTGAACCATGGAAGGAACTTCTAATTGACAAATTGTCATACAATGTCTACATCCTGACCGAATCTCCTGACCTGCATACCTGCTTGCACAGAACAAAATCACGATATATTTATATACGATTTGCGACTGTTGGTTAATTCGGCGTTTAGTCCTGAGTAGTATACAAAGCGTCAATCAGGTCCAATTGACCTCAGAAATTTGCATATTAGGGAGGTCACGGGAGGGTCACAGAGGTCAAATGCAATATAGTTCCGGCAGAAAGACCAAAAGCTACCTCCAATCCAGGAGAGTTCCAATTGCTGCAGGGGATGTATTCAGGATGTATTCATCCGCGGTGATGCGGTTTGGCCGCGGTTTTGGCGGTGATTCGGTCTCGGGAAAAAGCTTCCGCGGAGAAAAAGTAGTCCCTAGATAAAATGGTCCGATGGGGTCGAGTGAGGTATCAAAGTGAAGCTTAGGTGAAGGGGCATCTAATGGGCTGGGTGAGGGGTTGACATATCGGCCTTCTGCGCATGCGCGGTGGCCGAAGGGTATGAAAATAGCCTTTTTGGAACTAGGGGAGCCCCTAGTGGACCGATGGGGTCGAGTGAGGTATCAAAGTGAAGCATTCATGAAGGGACATCTAATGGACTGGGTGTGGGGTTGAATTAGGGTCATTCTGTGCATGCGCGGTGGCCCAAGGGTATGAAAATAGACGTTTTGGCATCTAGGGAAGCCCCTAATGGACCAATGGGGTCGAGTGAGGTATCGATGTGAAGCATTCGTGAAGGGGCATCTGATGGGCTGGGTGTGGGGTTAAATGAGGGTCATTCTGCGCATGCGCGGTGGCCCAAGGGTATGGAAATAGACGTGTTGGAGCTAGGGGAGCCCCTAATGGACCAATGGGGTCGAGTAAGGTATCAAAGTGAAGCTTATGTGAAGGGGCATCTGATGGACTGGGTGTGGGGTTGAAATAGCGGCATTCTGCGCATGCGCGGTGGCCGAAGGGTATGAAAATAGCCTTTTTTGTAGCTAGGGGAGCCCCTAGTGGACCGATGGGGTCGAGTGAGGTATCAAAGTGAAGCATTCATGAAGGGGCATCTAATGGACTGGGTGTGGGGTTGAATTAGGGTCCTTCTGCGCATGCGCGGTAGCCCAAGGGTATGAAAATAGACGTTTTGGCATCTAGGGAAGCCCCTAATGGACCAATGGGGTCGAGTGAGGTATCGATGTGAAGCATTCGTGAAGGGGCATCTGATGGGCTCGGTGTGGGGTTAAATTAGGGTCATTCTGCGCATGCGCGGTGGCCCAAGGGTATGGAAATAGACGTGTTGGAGCTAGGGGAGCCCCTAATGGTCCAATGGGGTCGAGTGAGGTATCAAAGTGAAGCCTAGGTGAAGAGGCATTCAGGCAATGGGGTGGGTGCATGTAAAATTTTTCCTGAAAAAAAAAAAACGGAAAACGGATTTTATCGAAAAACCTGGGAAAATGCCTATATGGGGTATGGGTGGTATATAGGTCGCCGGGCTTAACGGGGCTCGCCTGTCAATAGAGTTATCTCCCCCTAGTTCCAGGGTGGGTGTATGTAAAAAATTTCCTGAAAAAATATGGAATACGGACTTTATTCTAAATTACGGGAAAATGCCTATATGGGGTATGGGAGGTATAGGACCATCCTGGGAAACCTACTTCTCCACATTTGCGGTATAGGTTGTGGGGTCTCGTTTTCTTAGTCTCGTCAAAAAAAACATGATAAGAAGTGTCCCGGAGCGAAACGGTGAAATTTTTGAAAAAAGTCACCGAGCCTCATATAGTCCCATACTAGGGTATAGGACCGATGTTTGTCCCCCCTGGGAAACGTACTTCTATACATTTGCGTTTTACTCGTCTCGTCATGTAGAACACGATAGGAAGTGTCCCCGTGCGAATCGGTGAAATTTTTGAAAAAGTACGATATAGCCCCATATAGACATATATATATAAATATATATTCCCATTGGGGTATAGGACCGATGTTTGTCCCCCTGGGAAACCCACTCCTCCACATTTGCGGTAGGGTTGTGGGGTCTCGTTTTTCACGTCTCGACATTTAGAGCACGATGGGTAGGGTTGCGGAGCGAATTGGTGAAATTTTTGAAAAAAAGTCACCAAGGCCTGGGTAGGCCCATAGGCCTATACTGCATGGCTATGGGTGTATAGGGCCATACGGGGTGGACATGTTGGAGTCTAGGTGAGTCCCTGGTGGTCCAATGGGGTCGAGTGAGGTCTTATTTTGAAGCTCTCGTGCAGCAGCATCCGACTGGGCTAATGGTTCGTCCGTGTTCAATAGTCTGCGCATGCGCAGTCTGGCCATAGTATAGAAAACAGGCATTTTGGGTGCTATGTAGGGGTGTGTTTGGGTTAGAGATGGGCTAATCACGGTTCGAATGGGTCGTGTGAGGTGTCAAAGTGAAGCTTGTGTGGGGTAGAGTCAGAATGGTGTGTTTTTGAAAGCAAGTCGCGTCAATCTGCGCATGCGCAGTTGGTTGTATTAAGTAAAGTGGCCATTTTGGGGCAGTACATGAAGGTGTTTGGGGTAAAGATGGACCGCTATGGGTCCGAATGGGTCGTGGAGGGTGTCAAAGTGAAGCTTGTGTGGGGTAGAGTCAGAATGGCGTGTTTTTGAATGCAAGTCGCGTGATCTGTGACGTCATCGGTGACGTCATCGGTACGAGTAGTAGCGAAAGTGGACATTTTCGGGCAGTACATGAAGGTATTTGGGATCGAGATGGGCTATTCACGGTTCGAATGCGTTCTGGAAGGTGTCATCTTGTAGTTCTCGGGGTGTACATTCCGATTTGGGGGATGTTCGCGTCATCTGTGACGTCATCGGTGACGTCATCGGTACGAGTAGTAGCGAAAGTGGACATTTTCGGGCAGTACATGAAGGTATTTGGGATCGAGATGGGCTATTCACGGTTCGAATGCGTCCTGGAAGGTGTCATCTTGTAGTTCTCGGGGTGTACATTCCGATTTGAGGATGTTCGCGTCATCTGTGACGTCATCGGTGACGTCATCGGTACGAGTAGTAGCGAAAGTGGACATTTTCGGGCAGTACATGAAGGTATTTGGGGTCGAGAAGGGCTATTCACGGTTCGAATGCGTCCTGGAAGGTGTCATCTTGTAGTTCTCGGGGTGTACATTCCGATTTGAGGGATGTCCGCGTCATCTGTGACGTCATTGATGACGTCATCGGTACGAGTAGTAGCGAAAGTGGACATTTTGTG
This sequence comes from Hanleya hanleyi, assembly GCA_036873755.1. Lineage (NCBI taxonomy): Eukaryota > Metazoa > Mollusca > Polyplacophora > Lepidopleurida > Hanleyidae > Hanleya > Hanleya hanleyi. The sequence continues at coordinate 37,140 of JAVTVY010025546.1, forward strand.
GGTGCGTGAGGGTGAGTTTGGTGTAGAGATGCACCATCCTTAGTCCGAATGCGTCGTGTGAGGTGTCATTTTGTAGCTCTCGGGGTGTACATTCCGAATTGAGGCATGTCCGAAGCATCTGTGACGTCATCGATGACGTCATCAGTAGGAGTATTAGCGAAAGTGAGCCTTTTGGGGCAGTGCAGGAAGGTATTTGGTGTAGAGATGGACCATCCGCGTTGCGAATGCGTCGTGTGGGGTATCATGTTGTAGCTCTCGGAGTATAGACCCTGATTTCAGGGATATTTATAGCATCTGTGACGTCATTGGTGACGTCATTAGTACAAGTTGTAGCGAAAGTGGGCATTTTTTAGCAGTGAAGGATGTTATTTGGTGTAGAGATGGACCATCCGCGGTCCAAATGGACCGTGTGAGGTGTCATCTTGTAGCAACGCCCACCAACACCATTCTTAATGCTTCAACGCCCTGGTGAAATAGCTCAGAAGCTCTGATATTCCATGGAATTGTCACTAATTCTTCGAAATGCGGTGATGCCCGTCAACGCCCGTCGTTACACCTTAACACTCTTAACATAACGCCATGATATAGACCAGAGAGAGAACAACAACAACAACAAGGATGACACATGAGAGAACAACAACAACAAGAAGAAGTTTTTTTCATATAGTTTATTCTCCCCAATGTTACATCATACCCACGCTGGGGGAGCCGCGTTGGGTATATTTACAATTCAAGAAGATTCTTATCCAATCAGAGGCCACCATTTGCATGTTTCATATTCGTTCCTGTCCGTTAGATGTATTCTTGTCCAATCAGAAGTCTCCATTTCAGAAAGTGCCATCTGAACCGTTTATTCTAATCATCGTCGGGCAGGCCAGGATACCGTTGAGGCAACATATCCTCAGATAGTTGTTTGCGCATTCTGAGTATCTATCAGTGCGTGGGTGAATACTTTCATCCGATGGAGGTGGTGGTCAGTTTAACCACGAAGAACGCAACATTGGTCATTATCTCCACTATCCACTTGGTGTTACAATTCAAGAAGACTCTTGTCCAATCAGAGGCCACCATTTGCATCTGTCATATTCGTTCCTGTCCGTTAGATGTATTCTTGTCCAATCAGAAGTCTTCATTTCAGAAAGTTCCATCTTCGGCCATGTTCGCTTTGAACCGTTTATTCTAATCATCATCGGGCAGCCCAGGATACCGTTGAGGCAACATATCCTCAGATAGTTGCTTGTGCATTCTGAGTATCTATCAGTGCCTGGGTGAATACATTCACCCGATGGGTTGGTCGGTCAGCTTGGTCACGAAGAACGTAACATTGGTCACACTGTCCACTGTCCACTTGGTGTTGGGGCGTTGCAACTGGGCCCATTCCAAGGGATCCACGGTGTTCAGTTTCTCCAGCATCGTCTCTAGCGACACTCGGTTAATGATGGTAAACGGTTGGTCAAATACCTGGATGTTACTGCTCGGGTAAAAGTATCGGACTTGGACTGTCTCTTTATGCTGCAGCACATAACCAAACGCCAGATTCAATTTGAAGGCCGTAGTTTGATCTTTGAAGATGGCTTCTACGTAGCTACGTAGACGGGCGAGGTCGGTCAGTCGGAAATTGTAGATATCTTGAATAGGGCGATGACGGTGGAAACAGTGCCGTATCATGGACCGATGGCGCCGATAGATGTCACTCACTGGATGGGCGCCCTGTAAGAGATCGCTAGGAACATTTATGGGCTCGTCTAGAAAATGTTCGATGTTGTCAGGCGTATGACTCGAAACCGTAACGGTGGGGTCCGGCTGGATATCCAGGCTCTGAACTGTGGGTATAGACGGGCTCTCCTTCATCGCATCACCAGTGGCATTCGTCTCCCCGGGCTCATCTTCACTAGGTCTGACCTTCCGCGGCTCCTCTTCAGTAGGAAGTTGTCGCACATGCCATGGTACCGGGGCATGAATCAACCGTTGGTGTCGCAGCAACTGACTGCGTCGTTTGAAGAGTTGACCACAACCGTTACATTGTTCCGTCGCGCCCTCGTGGAATGAGCGTTCGTGGCACAGTAAATGATCCTCCCGATTGAATGACCGTGCGCAGGTTGTACAAGTATACCGAGCATCGTTGTGGGTGGAGGCCTCGTGGCGTCGTAAATTATCTAGACGAGTAAACAGCTTCTGGCAAGTTGTGCAAGTGAACATCTTGGTGGTTGACAGAGTGTCTGATGAAACGTCCAGGCCGCTTCCCTTTTATAGCACGCTAGCTGGTGATCTATTTTTAGCACACTCAGTTCAACTATCCCCAAGTCGAGGGCCGAGCCGTGACATCTTCGGTAACCTCCGTGTCTCTTCGGTCACCTCCGTACCGTCAACGATCAACATGTAGACATATAGAGTATGTACGGCATGTTATGGTATTCATCAGTGCATGAGTGACGCATTCAGCCGATGGGGGTGGTCGGTCAGCTTGGTAACGAAAAACGTAACATTGGTCACACTCTCCACTGTCCACTTGGTGTTGGGGCGTTGTTGTTGGGCCCATTCCAAGGGATCCACGGTGTCCAGTTTCTCCAGCATCGTCTCTAGCGACACTCGGTTAATGATGGTAAACGGTTGGTCAAATACCCGGATGTTACTGCTCGGGTAAAAATATCGGACTTGGACTGTCTCTTTATGCTGCAGCACATAACCAAACGCCAGATTCAATTTGAAGGCCGTAGTTTGATCTTTGAAGATGGCTTCTACGTAGCTACGTAGACGGGCGAGGTCGGTCAGTCGGAAATTGTAGATATCTTGAATAGGGCGATGACGGTAGAAACAGTGCCGGATCATGGGCCAATGGCGCCGATAAATGTCACTCACTGGATGGTCTTCGTGTAACAGATCGCTGGGAACATTTATGGCTTCGTCCACGAAGTGTACTTTGCCCTCCACGTCGTACAAAATCTGGCCCAAGGTCTTGTCGTCGGAATTTGACTGTTGAATTAGGGCGACATCATCATCGGCCCTCGTGCGATGGGTGGGAGTTCCCCCTGTTTCGATATTGATGCCTACGGGCTCTTCTATCTGCAAACGTGGCTGCGGAACAGGGTGTCGTGTGCGTTGGTGTCGCAGCAACTGACTGGTCAGTTTGAAAAGCCGACCACATTCTTCGCATGGACGCTTGGGTACTTCATGGCGTGCACGTGTGTGGCGCTGTAAATGATCCGGGCGCTGAAACGACAGTGTACATATCGTACAGTTATACCGGGCGGTTCCTTCGTGCTTGGTAGCCTCATGGCGGCGCAAGTCGTGCAGACGAGTGAATGATTTCGAGCACGTAGTACAAGTGAACATCTTGGTGGTTGACAGAGTGTCTGATGAAACGGCCAGACCGCTTCCCTTTTATAGCACGCTAGCTGATATCATGTTCGGGCACTTCCGTGTCTCTTCGGATGTAAAAGTCCCCGGATGTAAAAGTGCCCGAATGTTTACGAATGTTCCACCATTCCGGACTTCTATCAGGTCCATGTCCAGAAGCTCTCATACGCCGCCATTTTGGAGCCGCCATGTTGGATCCGCCATTTTGGAACCGCCATCTTGGATATGTCCCATAATGCACCGGGTCAAAATACTCGCTTCTGATTGGACGAGAGCTCTGTGACGGATTTTAAATACTCGCTTCTGTTTGGTGTACGTCGCTAAAGGTGACCGGAACTGACCTTTGACCCCGGCGCGCGCAGTGTAAAGGTTTCCACCGCGGCCGCAGCCACGTTTGCAGATAGAAGAGCCCGTAGGCATCAATATCGAAACAGGGGGAACTCCCACCCATCGCACGAGGGCCGATGATGATGTCGCCCTAATTCAACAGTCAAATTCCGACGACAAGACCTTGGGCCAGATTTTGTACGACGTGGAGGGCAAAGTACACTTCGTGGACGAAGCCATAAATGTTCCCAGCGATCTGTTACACGAAGACCATCCAGTGAGTGACATTTATCGGCGCCATTGGCCCATGATCCGGCACTGTTTCTACCGTCATCGCCCTATTCAAGATATCTACAATTTCCGACTGACCGACCTCGCCCGTCTACGTGGCTACGTAGAAGCCATCTTCAAAGATCAAACTACGGCCTTCAAATTGAATCTGGTGTTTGGTTATGTGCTGCAGCATAAAGAGACAGTCCAAGTCCGATATTTTTACCCGAGCAGTAACATCCGGGTATTTGACCAACCGTTTACCATCATTAACCGAGTGTCGCTAGAGACGATGCTGGAGAAACTGGACACCGTGGATCCCTTGGAATGGGCCCAACAACAACGCCCCAACACCAAGTGGACAGTGGAGAGTGTGACCAATGTTACGTTTTTCGTTACCAAGCTGACCTCCCACCCCCATCGGCTGAATGCGTCACTCATGCACTGATGAATACCATAACATGCCGTACATACTCTATATGTCTACATGTTGATCGTTGACGGTACGGAGGTGACCGAAGAGACACGGAGGTTACCGAAGATGTCACGGCTCGGCCCTCGACTTGGGGATAGTTGAACGGAGTGTGCTAAAAATAGATCACCAGCTAGCGTGCTATAAAAGGGAAGCGGCCTGGACGTTTCATCAGACACTCTGTCAACCACCAAGATGTTCACTTGCACAACTTGCCAGAAGCTGTTTACTCGTCTAGATAATTTACGACGCCACGAGGCCTCCACCCACAACGATGCTCGGTATACTTGTACAACCTGCGCACGGTCATTCAATCGGGAGGATCATTTACTGTGCCACGAACGCTCATTCCACGAGGGCGCGACGGAACAATGTAACGGTTGTGGTCAACTCTTCAAACGACGCAGTCAGTTGCTGCGACACCAACGGTTGATTCATGCCCCGGTACCATGGCATGTGCGACAACTTCCTACTGAGGAGGAGCCGCGGAAGGTCAGACCTAGTGAAGATGAGCCCGGGGAGACGAATGCCACTGGTGATGCGATGAAGGAGAGCCCGTCTATACCCACAGTTCAGAGCCTGGATATCCAGCCGGACCCCACCGTTACGGTTTCGAGTCATACGCCTGACAACATCGAACATTTTATAGACGAGCCCATAAATGTTCCTAGCGATCTCTTACAGGGCGCCCATCCAGTGAGTGACATCTATCGGCGCCATTGGTCCATGATACGGCACTGTTTCCACCGTCATCGCCCTATTCAAGATATCTACAATTTCCGACTGACCGACCTCGCCCGTCTACGTAGCTACGTAGAAGCCATCTTCAAAGATCAAACTACGGCCTTCAAATTGAATCTGGCGTTTGGTTATGTGCTGCAGCATAAAGAGACAGTCCAAGTCCGATACTTTTACCCGAGCAGTAACATCCAGGTATTTGACCAACCGTTTACCATCATTAACCGAGTGTCGCTAGAGACGATGCTGGAGAAACTGAACACCGTGGATCCCTTGGAATGGGCCCGGTTGCAACGCCCCAACACCAAGTGGACAGTGGACAGTGTGACCAATGTTACGTTCTTCGTGACCAAGCTGACCGACCAACCCATCGGGTGAATGTATTCACCCAGGCACTGATAGATACTCAGAATGCACAAGCAACTATCTGAGGATATGTTGCCTCAACGGTATCCTGGGCTGCCCGATGATGATTACAATAAACGGTTCAAAGCGAACATGGCCGAAGATGGAACTTTCTGAAATGAAGACTTCTGATTGGACAAGAATACATCTAACGGACAGGAACGAATATGACAGATGCAAATGGTGGCCTCTGATTGGACAAGTCTTCTTGAATTGTAACACCAAGTGGATAGTGGAGATAATGACCAATGTTGCGTTCTTCGTGGTTAAACTGACCACCACCTCCATCGGATGAAAGTATTCACCCACGCACTGATAGATACTCAGAATGCGCAAACAACTATCTGAGGATATGTTGCCTCAACGGTATCCTGGCCTGCCCGACGATGATTAGAATAAACGGTTCAGATGGCACTTTCTGAAATGGAGACTTCTGATTGGACAAGAATACATCTAACGGACAGGAACGAATATGAAACATGCAAATGGTGGCCTCTGATTGGATAAGAATCTTCTTGAATTGTAAATATACCCAACGCGGCTCCCCCAGCGTGGGTATGATGTAACATTGGGGAGAATAAACTATTGGCCCATGATCCGGCACTGTTTCTACCGTCATCGCCCTATTCAAGATATCTACAATTTCCGACTGACCGACCTCGCCCGTCTACGTAGCTACGTAGAAGCCATCTTCAAAGATCAAACTACGGCCTTCAAATTGAATCTGGCGTTTGGTTATGTGCTGCAGCATAAAGAGACAGTCCAAGTCCGATATTTTTACCCGAGCAGTAACATCCGGGTATTTGACCAACCGTTTACCATCATTAACCGAGTGTCGCTAGAGACGATGCTGGAGAAACTGGACACCGTGGATCCCTTGGAATGGGCCCAACAACAACGCCCCAACACCAAGTGGACAGTGGAGAGTGTGACCAATGTTACGTTTTTCGTTACCAAGCTGACCGACCACTCCCATCGGCTGAATGCGTCACTCATGCACTGATGAATACCATAACATGCCGTACATACTCTATATGTCTACATGTTGATCGTTGACGGTACGGAGGTGACCGAAGAGACACGGATGTTACCGAAGATGTCACGGCTCGGCCCTCGACTTGGGGATAGTTGAACTGAGTGTGCTAAAAATAGATCACCAGCTAGCGTGCTATAAAAGGGAAGCGGCCTGGACGTTTCATCAGACACTCTGTCAACCACCAAGATGTTCACTTGCACAACTTGCCAGAAGCTGTTTACTCGTCTAGATAATTTACGACGCCACGAGGCCTCCACCCACAACGATGCTCGGTATACTTGTACAACCTGCGCACGGTCATTCAATCGGGAGGATCATTTACTGCGCCACGAACGTTCATTCTGGGCCACGAACGCCATGCGAGGTTGTGGTCAACTCTTCAAACGACGCAGTCAGTTGCTGCGACACCAACGTTTGATTCATGCCCCGTCTCTACGGTTTGGGCGACAACTTTCCACTGAAGAGGGGCCGCGGAAGGTCAGACCCAGTGAAGATGAGCCCGGGGAGACGAATGCCACTGGTGATGCGATGAAGGAGAGCCCGTCTGTACCCACAGTTCAGAGCCTGGATATCCAGCCGGACCCCACCGTTACGGTTTCGAGTCATACGCCTGACAACATCGAACATTTTCTGGACGAGCCCATAAATGTTCCTAGCGATCTCTTACAGGGCGCCCATCCAGTGAGTGACATCTATCGGCGCCATTGGTCCATGATACGGCACTGTTTCCACCGTCATCGCCCTATTCAAGACATCTACAATTTCCGACTGACCGACCTCGCCCGTCTACGTAGCTACGTAGAAGCCATCTTCAAAGATCAAACTACGGCCTTCAAATTGAATCTGGCGTTTGGTTATGTGCTGCAGCATAAAGAGACAGTCCAAGTCCGATACTTTTGCCCGAGCAGTAACATCCAGGTATTTGACCAACCGTTTACCATCATTAACCGAGTGTCGCTAGAGACGATGCTGGAGAAACTGAACACCGTGGATCCCTTGGAATGGGCCCGGTTGCAACGCCCCAACACCAAGTGGACAGTGGACAGTGTGACCAATGTTACGTTCTTTGTGACCAAGCTGACCGACCAACCCATCGGGTGAATGTATTCACCCAGGCACTGATAGATACTCAGAATGCACAAGCAACTATCTGAGGATATGTTGCCTCAACGGTATCCTGGGCTGCCCGATGATGATTAGAATAAACGGTTCAAAGCGAACATGGCCGAAGATGGAACTTTCTGAAATGAAGACTTCTGATTGGACAAGAATACATCTAACGGACAGGAACGAATATGACAGATGCAAATGGTGGCCTCTGATTGGACAAGAGTCTTCTTGAATTGTAACACCAAGTGGATAGTGGAGATAATGACCAATGTTGCGTTCTTCGTGGTTAAACTGACCACCACCTCCATCGGATGAAAGTATTCACCCACGCACTGATAGATACTCAGAATGCGCAAACAACTATCTGAGGATATGTTGCCTCAACGGTATCCTGGCCTGCCCGACGATGATTAGAATAAACGGTTCAGATGGCACTTTCTGAAATGGAGACTTCTGATTGGACAAGAATACATCTAACGGACAGGAACGAATATGACAGATGCAAATGGTGGCCTCTGATTGGGCAAGAGTCTTTTTGAGTTGTAAACATACCCAACACGGCTCCCCCAGCGTGGTATGATGTAACATTGGGGAAAATAAACTATATGAAAAAACTTCTTGTTGTTGTTGTTCTCTCATGTGTCATCCTTGTTGTTGTTGTTGTTCTCTCTCTGGTCTATATCATGGCGTTATGTTAGAGTGTTAAGGTGTAACGACGGGCGTTGACGGGCATCACCGCATTTCGAAGAATTAGTGACAATTCCATGGAATATCAGAGCTTCTGAGCTATTTCACCAGGGCGTTGAAGCATTAAGAATGGTGTTGGTGGGCGTTGCTACAAGATGACACCTCACACGGTCCATTTGGACCGCGGATGGTCCATCTCTACACCAAATAACATCCTTCACTGCTAAAAAATGCCCACTTTCGCTACAACTTGTACTAATGACGTCACCAATGACGTCACAGATGCTATAAATATCCCTGAAATCAGGGTCTATACTCCGAGAGCTACAACATGATACCCCACACGACGCATTCGCAACGCGGATGGTCCATCTCTACACCAAATACCTTCCTGCACTGCCCCAAAAGGCTCACTTTCGCTAATACTCCTACTGATGACGTCATCGATGACGTCACAGATGCTTCGGACATGCCTCAATTCGGAATGTACACCCCGAGAGCTACAAAATGACACCTCACACGACGCATTCGGACTAAGGATGGTGCATCTCTACACCAAACTCACCCTCACGCACCCACAAAATGTCCACTTTCGCTACTACTCGTACCGATGACGTCACCGATGACGTCACAGATGACGCGAACATCCCTCAAATCGGAATGTACACCCCGAGAACTACAGATGACACCTTCGAGGACGCATTCGAACCGTGAATAGCCCATCTCGACCCCAAATACCTTCATGTACTGCCCGAAAATGTCCACTTTCGCTACTACTCGTACCGATGACGTCACCGATGACGTCACAGATGACGCGAACATCCCTCAAATCGGAATGTACACCCCGAGAACTACAAGATGACACCTTCCAGGACGCATTCGAACCGTGAATAGGCCATCTCGATCCCAAATACCTTCATGTACTGCCCGAAAATGTCCACTTTCGCTACTACTCGTACCGATGACGTCACCGATGACGTCACAGATGACGCGAACATCCCTCAAATCGGAATGTACACCCCGAGAACTACAAGATGACACCTTCCAGGACGCATTCGAACCGTGAATAGCCCATCTCGATCCCAAATACCTTCATGTACTGCCCGAAAATGGCCACTTTACTTACTACAACCAACTGCGCCTGCGCAGATTGACGCGACTTGCATTCAAAAACACGCCATTCTGACTCTACCCCACACAAGCTTCACTTTGACACCCTCCACGACCCATTCGGACCCATAGCGGTCCATCTCTACCTCAAACACCTTCATGTACTGCCCCAAAATGGCCACTTTACTTAATACAACCAACTGCGCATGCGCAGATTGACGCGACTTGCATTCAAAAACACACCATTCTGACTCTACCCCACACAAGCTTCACTTTGACACCTCACACGACCCATTCGAACCGTGATTAGCCCATCTCTAACCCAAACACACCCCTACATAGCACCCAAAATGCCTGTTTTCTATACTACGGCCAGACTGCGCATGCGCAGACTATTGAACACGGACGAACCATTAGCCCAGTCGGATGCTGCTGCACGAGAGCTTCAAAATAAGACCTCACTCGGCCCCATTGGACCACCAGGGACTCACCTAGACTCCAACATGTCCACCCCGTATGGCCCTATACACCCATAGCCATGCAGTATAGGCCTATGGGCCTACCCAGGCCTTGGTGACTTTTTTCAAAAATTTCACCAATTCGCTCCGCAACCCTACCCATCGTGCTCTAAATGTCGAGACGTGAAAAACGAGACCCCACACCCCTACCGCAAATGTGGAGAAGTGGGTTTCCCAGGGGGACAAACATCGGTCCTATACCCCAGTATGGGAATATATATTTATATATATATGTCTATATGGGGCTATATCGTACTTTTTCAAAAATTTCACCGATTCGCACGGAGACACTTCCTATCGTGTTCTACATGACGAGACGAGTAAAACGAGACCCCACAACCCTACCGCAAATGTATAGAAGTACGTTTCCCAGGGGGGACAAACATCGGTCCTATACCCTAGTATGGGACTATATGAGGCTCGGTGACTTTTTTCAAAAATTTCACCGTTTCGCTCCGTGACACTTCTTATCATGTTTGTTTTGACGAGACTAAGAAAACGAGACCCCACAACCTATACCGCAAATGTGGAGAAGTAGGTTTCCCAGGATGGTCCTATACCTCCCATACCCCATATAGGCATTTTCCCGTAATTTAGAATAAAGTCCGTATTCCGCATTTTTTCAGGAAAATTTTTACATACACCCACCCTGGAACTAGGGGGAGATACCTCTATTGACAGGCGAGCCCCGTTAAGCCCGGCGACCTATATACCACCCATACCCCATATAGGCATTTTCCCAGATTTTTCGATAAAGTCCGTTTTCCGTTTTTTTTTTTCAGGAAAATTTTTACATGCACCCACCCCATTGCCTGAATGCCTCTTCACCTAGGCTTCACTTTGATACCTCACTCGACCCCATTGGACCATTAGGGGCTCCCCTAGCTCCAACACGTCTATTTCCATACCCTTGGGCCACCGCGCATGCGCAAAATGACCCTAATTTAACCCCACACCCAGCCCATCAGATGCCCCTTCACGAATGCTTCACATCGATACCTCACTCGACCCCATTGGTCCATTAGGGGCTTCCCTAGATGCCAAAACGTCTTTTTTCATACCCTTGGGCCACCGCGCATGCGCAGAATGACCCTAATTCAACCCCACACACAGTCCATTAGATGCCCCTTCATGAATGCTTCACTTTGATACCTCACTCGACCCCATCGGTCCACTAGGGGCTCCCCTAGCTCCAAAAAGGCTATTTTCATACCCTTCGGCCACCGCGCATGCGCAGAATGCCGATATTTCAACCACACACCCAGTCCATCAGATGCCCCTTCACATAAGCTTCACTTTGATACCTTACTCGACCCCATTGGTCCATTAGGGGCTCCCCTAGCTCCAACACGTCTATTTCCATACCCTTGGGCCACCGTGCATGCGCAGAATGACCCTAATTTAACCCCACACCCAGCCCATCAGATGCCCCTTCACGAATGCTTCACATCGATACCTCACTCGACCCCACTGGTCCATTAGGGGCTTCCCTAGATGCCAAAACGTCTATTTTCATACCCTTGGGCCACCGCGCATGCGCAGAATGACCCTAATTCAACCCCACACCCAGTCCATTAGATGCCCCTTCATGAATGCTTCACTTTGATACCTCACTCGACCCCATCGGTCCACTAGGGGCTCCCCTAGTTCCAAAAAGGCTATTTTCATACCCTTCGGCCACCGCGCATGCGCAGAAGGCCGATATGTCAACCCCTCACCCAGCCCATTAGATGCCCCTTCACCTAAGCTTCACTTTGATACCTAACTCGACCCAATCGGACCATTTTATCTAGGGACTACTTTTTCTCCGCGGAAGCTTTTTCCCGAGACCGAATCACCGCCAAAACCGCGGCCAGACCGCATCACCGCGGATGAATACATCCTGAATACATCCCCTGCAGCAATTGGAACTCTCCTGGATTGGAGGTAGCTTTTGGTCTGTCTGCCGGAACTATATTGCATTTGACCTCTGTGACCCTCCCGTGACCTCCCTAATATGCAAATTTCTGAGGTCAATACGACACAATTTACCCTTTGTATACTACTTAGCTAGCTAAATCATGAATGTAGATGGCGTTACTTCTGCAATGAATTTATCAACACCCCATTGCCAATAAGAATTATATCGGTTACGTCTACACAATGTGTCTAGGTTACGGTATTTTACTATACATACTTTTTTGTAATTCAGCTTCGCAGAAAACCACCTTCGATTGCGTTTTCATGGTAAAAGGATTAGGAAAGAACTAAAAATACACTTCAATGCAAAGTGATTTTATTCGCCGGTAATCGCTCAGAACGCGACTCCGGCGATCTACACCCCAGGAGCTTCCGGGGTCTAGACGGCCCCTGGACCCTTGCCTAAAGTGCTATGATAGTGGCCGTACCACTTTGAATTTGCTTCTGACGCCCATGGTACTTGTCAGTATTGTGTGTGCTGTTCCAACAATACAGATCTCAGACATTCACTATTCTGGCTCGATGATCATATTCAAAAGGTATTCACTAAACTTCTACAGTCTGGCACATTTAACACCACCAAACTCTTCACAGAGTTTATCTCTGAGAGATTTAACAGAAGTTCTTAAAGGTAATATTATAACATTGGATGTGAGGTATCTTGTGACACGTGTTTTCATTTTATATTACTATTTGCTTGTAATCAATGAACTATTGTGTGTTTGATATGGTTTCTGGGCCATAACCAATGTGAATTGCGTTGGTACGTTACCAATAAAGAAAAGAAATGTAGGCCTACTCTGTCCACCGGTCCGGCAGACCGACATCCACACCATCAGATCGCATTCTTAACTTTTCGCCGAGCCGGATCGGCGGACTGCAGACGTGCGGATTAAAAGCGATTGAAAATCTAGCTGTCCGAATTGGTGTGCAAGCCCAAGGTGATGCATTCAGCTGTGTCAACGACCGAGAGGCAGTCAAACGCCGAGTCAGAGACGTGGGAATATTTTGTTCGTCCAAACACAAGGAAATACACCCTCCCCCAACGAGACCTCGCACCAGTCGATCACTGACCTAGCGACGACGCCCATCGAAGTACCATGTAAACATGACATTCTTCGAAGTCAAGTTCTTCCATCAAGAGCGAATTTGATTTGGGGACCGTACCAAAGACTCGAAGAGGAGCAATGATTTAAGCCACACTTACTTGTGCGCGAGAGTCAAAATGTTCAATGGTGATGGCACCAATCTCGATGACGATGCTCCTGCGAGTCCAGTGAGTCCCCTATATCGCCCAAACACAACCCATTGAATCATAACATACACAAGAAAGAAAAAAGCTGACCCCTCTGACATACAAACAATATCCAGTAGAGGGATTCTGAGGGGTAAATCAAACTGGCGTGTATGACATGACTAAATTTTCAACCTCAAAGAATTATCATGCTACCCTGGGTAACAGAAACTTGGTACCTGAAACAAGTACCATGTCGTTTTATACAGAGCGAATTAAAAACTTATTACGAGATGGATTATTAATAAGACACAGAAGTGCTGGTTATTTCGTAGATTTTGCTTTACTGTGCACGGTGCAAAAAAAGGACATTCTACGAGGAACCACCCATTGATTAGCGGTACTCCAAAATAGACGACTAATTAAAATTTACGGCCGTTAGAACCGATATCCACAAATCGATATTTTAACTTCAAACCGATAAATATACGACTACCTATTATCAAATGGCAAGCTGGCATCAGGGTGGTGGTTGTGTGTGAAACAGCAGATCCCAACCTGTAACCATCTCGGTCATCTATACGCGGTAAGACTGACCCTGGGATCGTGTGTATCCATTCTCAGCCTGCTTTCGGCAACTGCAAGTACCACGTGATTTCACCAGGCAATCAGCAAATGTCTACCGACGTAACTCCAACGTAGCTCGCCATTTTCGAGTCATGTGATGTCCTACTTGTTCAAAATTACAGATCCACCACACCTCTTGTATGATACGAAAGTTATTCATGCCTATATATTTTGTAAGCCCAGGCAATATCCGTTCAGAAGTGGTATGAAAACCTGTAATTTATCAGATTTCTCGAATCTGTTCTCCGCCGGATGAAGGCCGAACAGAATCCGATATCCGAGTACTGGATATCGCTCCGCAAAAATGGAGACACACGATTCGCAAGCCATCTTATGGATGGCGAAGTGAACGCAAATGAGCAGATCCCTGATCAAACAAACTCCACTGTAACGTAAGCACAGCCGAGATAATATTCTCCACGCTTTAAAATATTACACGGACGTGACATGGACCGTGACTTTTCGACAACATGCAGCAATATAAAGATGTGAATCGGCAATCATTAACTCGTGTTGACATATCTTATTATCATAATCCTAACACTATCTGTGTCGTATGACATGGCACATGGAAAACTAGTACACCAACTCTGATGGGGATAGGAAGTTCGCCGAGAACAGAGAATGAGAGCTGCATTTACTGTCGATCTGGACGAAGTATTCAAATCCCTTGGAATATGGGGTAAATGGCAACTCACACAATTGTGCTTACTCCAGGCGCAACATTTAGCTGCTGCCTTTCAACTTCTGTCCATAGTCTTCATCGGTAAGTCTGTCACTGGGTGCTATTCTTTCCGTCACAATAATGCCTTCAGATAACCATAAATGCTTTGCTGTGTCGATCATACATATAGGTATTGACAGGTGGTATTTATAGCGGAAAGTGTCTGTTCGACTGACCCCGTCCAAACGACTGTGCCCGTTACAAACTCCTCTATATCCACCCAATCAGATGATGAATCTGCTCAGAAAATTAAGGTACTTCATTTTTTTCTTCAACTGAGATTGATTTGAAATTGAAATTTGACACACGTATCTTCGAACTGGAAGACGATGTTCATAACACGCCGACTTCTGTATGCCGGGCGCTTCTTTTATCCCGCACTGTTCACTTTTCGCGCTTTTGATGTTCACCTTCGCTCATCCAGATAGTGTGATCATTATTATAGGTATTACAATGTCTAATTATCAGGATATGAGCCGCCTTTCTCCTGCCTCGACCTAAAGAACGAAACAATATTTGAGGAAGAGGTTGCAAATGTGTCGACAAGTCGCTTCATCCGAGACGAGGCATGTCAAATGGACACAAGGACAAACTCTACATCCGCGTGTAGCCATGGATATGCATATAGTTTACCTAAATCAGCCACAATAGTCACCGAGGTAAGAATTACTCACGTCAATTATATATCAGTCAAAGGTGGGAACGCTAATCCTACTTGTAATGTATATTTTCCCAGCGGGATTGTACAGTAGGTTAAACTCTGAGCATCATTTTTTTCAACATCACACTCGCAACAATATTAGCCAATTCCGTCATTATGTTACGATATTAGTCACTCAGCCACTTGTAGCATCAAAATAGGCTTATCGCCCTACACGAAGATATTTTTTGTCATTTAGAAAGTGATGGCGCAAGACTTTCGTTGTTTTGGTATTACAAAAAATATCGAACGATCACTTTCCAAATGACAGAAACTACGTCCGTGTTTTCAGCTATGGAAGCTTTGTCATTACGGTCACCAGAGGGTACTGTATGTTCGCTTTCAAGACTACCGGTCTGCTACCTGCTGTTTTGTGGGAGGTCCGTGGGCCGAGTGGTTTAGTTCGTCGACATATAGTGCTGGTGGTTGGGTGCTTCCCTCTAATGGCCGCTTCTTCGAATCCTGCATAGAACTAGCATCTGTGCTGTATATATTGTAATCCCAAAACAACGAACGAAAATACTGTTCGAATATTCACTAGGTGGGTTCTGTTGCAAAGGACATTGATCTCGACAGTCCTTCAGCAATATCGAACGGTCATCTTAGCGAATTTCTTATGCCGAGTTACTAAAGAAGGAATGGGGAGATACATGTATTATCCCGATATTCGATTGTCATACGTTTCGGCCTCTACAGATATTTCCAAAAATTGAGGATTATTGACGTTATCCTAAAATAATTATTGATGACCCATAAAATCACTATTCATTTATTAACTTGTGTCGGACACAATACCATGAAACATGTCCCCTAGACTGCCCTGCAAACAGCGGATAATACGTTTCGTGCCTTCACTACTATATCAGCATATACGGCTAAGGAACGCAGCATGTGGATATCGTCTGCAACGAGGTCAGATTTCAGTATAATAGAATCTTCCTGGCGGCGGAATTTTCCTGACTTCAAATCGCATGTATGCAGATTGCGGTCTTTTACGTTCATAAAGTTAGACCGCGGTTCGCAGTTCGTTATTCGGGACCAGTCATTCAGCGACTCATAACAGCGCCCCTAGCAGCGGCTCCTGGCGTCAGATTTGGGTTATGAATATGCAAAGATATAGAGCATGACATTCTCTCTTGCTATTCAGAGTTTGGAGTTCAAAGTACTCATAATAAAAAAAAATACAGATTCTCATATCTGAGGAAATAATTGCTGGGCTCCTCGAATAATGAACTGCGAACCGCGGTCTAACTTTATCAACGTGGTCTTTTCCAAGTAAGATCTCCGCGATCTCGGGCCTACAGTCTGACGTAATGTAAAGCGACGGCCAATAGTACGGCTATTTTCATTGGCTGACACGTCATGTAGTGTTGTTAAAATTAGAGTCAGTATCATATTTCTGGACCGGCTTTGTAGTCAATATGGAAATTTACCAACAGCAACGGCGAAAGAGTAGCACGACCATATAATAAAGAGACTAGGCAATAACTTAAAAGTAATGCCTTGATCGCCGCGCTGCTCAGTGTCCTTGTAAGCTTCAAGAACTGTGACCTTGGACATTATATTTATGAACACCGTGCAGTATTAATACCACACTGTGAGAGGAATTAGTTGTCGTGTCGAAACAACGTACACAGATGAAATAGATATATATGTAGTGATAAAGTCGCAAATAACTGATCCACATGACACACAGAGGGAACCAAGATTCTGACAAGACATAATGTTGATCCAAATATCAAATTCGTATCGTTGATACCGTTGATTCAAATATCCTTATCTGGAGAATGATGTATCTCAGTTACGCTTTGAATTTGGCTGATCATTTGAATGCTACGCAGATCTTGAACTACATGGGTTCATACGCCCCCTAGCCTCGGGTTAAGCGGGACAAGATACGAGATACAATGCGTAACGACAACGATCTGGCGCGCTTCGGTCGTATTTGGTTATCAGCGTGCGATATATATATATATATATATATTCGCCAATCTTTACCCCTTCACGCCGCTGAGGGCCTGATTTTCAACCTTACGCCGCTGAGGGCCTGATTTCCAACCTTACTAATGTGTCAAACGTTCTCAAATCTTAAACCCTTGAGCGGAAGAAATTTGTAACTGTTAATACTCTTAACCCTACCTGGCCTGGGTGTTTTGGGATCTGTCAGTCCTGGGTTGAGGGCGGAGAGGGGGGGGGGGCTCACCTTTTCGCCTCACCTCTTCCTCTAAATAATGTTATTGTCCCTTGAGCTAGGGGGTGAGACTTAAGCTTACCACAGCTTGGGTCAACCTCTACCATGCAGTAAACGTGAAAGAAATCCAAGATGGTCACTTTAATGTCCTTATTTGAAACAAGGGCGATTTTTCGAATTCTTCATTCACGTGTTTTCTTCGCAAAAACTGCATGATAGATTAGTAAATAATAATCTGGTGTGAAATAAAATAGTATTTGCTCACTTTTCCTCACAGAAAATTTGAAGAAAAGTTACGAATCATCGGTTTCCTGATATTTCACATGGCCGCCAATTTCAATTTAGCCGTGAACGTCTGTTCGGCTGGTTATGTAAATAGACTCAAAATGACCCATATATGATAAAATACAGTTTTGGTCATCCCACAGATACGGTAGAAAGTCTTCCTTTCAGGGCCTGATAGGATTGTGTACAACCGCAAAAGGTGGTTGTAGCCATCAACGGATTGTTATAATCTTCGCGTTCTTGAGTTTGAACTCTTCAAATCTCTGTTCCTGTGAGGTGCTTCTTACGGCATAGTATACCAATTCGGGAGGCCAGAAGCGCACGCCAGAAAGGCTGAACAGAATATGATCAAGTGGGAAAAGGGGATACACGCAATCGTATTTGAGGCGGAGAAATTACTTATACTTATTATTATTAATAAACGGATAATTCACTACGGTACCTACTCCTTGTCGAGGAAGGAGGGGGCGGGAGGGGGACGGGGGCTAAATATTAGCTGCGGTTTGACGTCACAATGGATGGATGGTATTGAGTGCCGATAGCAACATGTATTTATTGGAACAAAATAATCCATTCGGATCATTACATTTACGGCTCTATGGATCACTTATGAAAACTACGTTGCACTGATTTGAATGACCGTTTTCTTTTCACTTAAAAGTGGGACCTTGTCTGTGGGCGAGAGTACCAAGCCCAGTTGACACAGACCATATTTATCGCCGGCCAAGCCTTTGGAGCCACCGTGGCAACGACGCTGGCTGATCGCTTTGGGCGGAAATGGGTGTGTATACTCAGCCAATGGGCGGTGCTGGCGCTTTCTGTCGGAACAGCCTTCTCTCCCAACATCCTTGTGTTCACCGTTCTCAGGTTCCCGTTGGGCGCTGTACAACAGGTATGGTCAGTCCACCCCATATGTATAAAGACGAAACGCTATGTATGGCGCGATATGAGAGAAGGTTTGAAAGTGTCAAAACACCGTATGGATTCATTAGTATATGTGCTTGACATCATATCATTATTTATCCATCAGTGGGAAGCTGAAGGGCATATGAGACATGTATGAAAGCAAGGTTCCAGTTTTTTCTAATTTCTTCGGATACATTGTTGTCATACACCCAGGCTTCTAAGACATCTACGGTTATTTGTGTCATGACATAATCTATAAAGCCTTCTAAGACATCTACGGTTATTTGTGTTATGACACAATCTATAAATTCAATGTTTCATACACCTGTTTCCAAACGTTCGTCAGAGAAGGTATGGGTGCACCATAATACGAATATGTCTCCGAAGTCATTTACACTTATGCATTCAGGATACGTTTGGCTGGTATCAGGGACGACAATTACCCCTACAAGTGTCGGTATATTAGCCGTCATATATTTGACTATAGGGTATCATCATGACGGGTAGTGTGTTGCCTTTGGAGCTACTTCCGGTGGAGAAACGAGCCATGGTACATTTTCTGGGGAGTTTTACCTGGTCCATTTGCCTGACATCTCTGGCTGGATTCGGTTACGCATTCAGACACCTGAACTGGCGTTATTTACAACTCGTCTTGAGCAGCATGTCCCTCGTCGTTATCGTCCATACATTGTAAGTAGATTTAGTATGTGTATAATTCCGACTCAGGATTGTGAACCCTAAAAGAATCTGTTTTTTGAAAATCCAAATTGGCAGCTAAAATGACGTCTTGCGATGACCATGACTAATCTGTCGTAGTAACAGATCTGGTATATTGTTTTACGAAATATATGCCGTCAGTCACGCTAATTGAAGTTTTGTTGGTATCATTTGCAAACTATACCAGTATAGGTCGATGGTCAGTCGTGTGGCCTGGGCTGGCTTTCCATGCTTGTCGACACAAGTAACCTGAATAGAAATGTGTTTTAGACATATTTCAAATTTTTATTAAAAAAGTTTAGGGCGACGAGAAAATTTGAGTAGGACTGTAATGATAAAGGAACAATTAGATTTGATGAGCCTTATAATGTAGGATTCAAATTGATCTCTATGTATCTACAGATTCGACCACCTGTTTCATGTTTGCATTCAGCATGCCACGTTCGTCGTTTGAGACGAATTATTACCCTTTTATATGTTGCCATGAAACCTGATGACAATTTGTCCCACTCCTATCTCATGATGCAATCTACATCCACAACGATTAAATGGTAGGTGGTGCTCATAATAAAATTGAATGATCCGGCCACCTTCCCGATGTAACATGACATCAATTTAATTGACAACGAAGATCTCTGGATATAGGACGGGCATTCGGTCTTCTAAGCATTTAATTGTTTGCGTCGGGTTACACCCAGGGCTTCACGCCTTGCGGCACCCGAACTGTAATATTAGATTTTAGGATAATTGTCACGGGATAAAACGTCTTCATGGTTTAGGTATATTATCTCTTGCTTTTATTAGTGTCTTAGATGAATCTGTACGATGGCTGTACGCCAATGGTCTTACCAAACAAGCAGCGGCCATCCTTCGTAAGGCCATACGTTTGAACAAGGCCAAAGTGGATGGTGCTCTTCAGAGATGTATGGATGCCGATACAGCCATTTTAACTGGCGGCGATTCCGTCTTTATGAAATCGATAAACACCAAGAGAGGGAATAATTCAGAAAGTATCTCCATACCTTTGTCAAAAACCGATGAAAGCGATATTATAACAGATGACAAGGACAGTTACTACACAAGTCCTCTAATAAACACAGAACCACGTATCGAAGAGACTGTAAGATTTGTAAGGAAGTATACAATCCTTGATGTGCTTCGAAGCAGACGGTTGCTACTCACGGCTATGATCATGTTCATCACATGGTAAGTGATTCTCCAGGGTTTTTGGCAAATGACATGATTGACAAGTTGAGTGACGATCATATTATATAATGATTTCATTATTCAGTTTCATTTTCTTGTGAAGGGAAAGTTTGTTAATGCTAATTGATAATTTTCTCAATAACTTAAAAGATATTCAATACGAATATAGATTAGAATACACAAGTTTGAGATGATGAAAACGGCGAAAATCTTCATATATGATGTGACGTTAGGCAGGGCCAGACTGCCTGGGAAGTGAAACCAGTATGATACATGAAGTTTGTAAAAGAAGACAATGACACTAATCCAAATCCAGTACATTTTTGCCACATAATTCAAAGCAGTAATACAGGATCATACATTCCTATACCTCGAACTGGCATTCTGGTCCAACCAACACATCTGTATATAGACTAAATTAATCTCCTACTACAGAAGAGTTCCACTTTCTTTGGCATTGATCTGTAACCCAAAACATGCGTATTGCTGTAAGTAATTCATTGCGCCTTTGTTGTAGACGTAGATATCGAATTGTTTTACCGTTTCATTTTTCTTCGTTGAAGGATCGTGAACAGTTTGGTGTATTTTGGACTGACCTTAGCTTCGTCTAAAATCTCTGGTGATCGCTTCCTAAATTTCTTCTTGATCGCCATTGTGGAACTTCCGGCGGGGATACTTTCTTATCTCACAATGCAGTGGTAAGACTCTCCATATTTTCTTGTTGCACGATTTCTATATTTGTAAGACTCAGCACTGAGAAAATCAGTATTTAAAGAATATCGAATCATCAGTTGCTGTAACTTTTCAAACTTGTGGTTCTCCGTTCTCTATCCATGTAGCAAAAGAGCATTTGTTCCTTTTTTCATTTGGTTAAGCTGGGAGAGGGAGAGGACTTACTGTGCTTATCAGTAGATAACGAAAAGAGAGTTCTAGTTTAGGGAATTATAGAACTTAAGTTTGGTGGTCTCATTTTCGTGATTTTGTTCTGCTTTCTCTTGAAAACCAAATCAAATATAAATTTGCTCGTCTCTGAACCGGCCATTTGTTTATTATCCAATCGTGTCATTACTTGAGTCCCGAACAGAATACTGATTCACCACTGCCATCTACAGAGCACAACGGTTCTTTTCGTGTGGGTAACATTTTATCTGTCGTTTCACCAGCCGAAGTTTCAAACAATGCCTCAAAATGTTCATTTTCATTCAAACATTCTTGTTTTATAACTAGAGTTGTCAAGTTCGACACTCATTTAGTACCAGTCATCCATGCTTTCGGATCTATAACGACAAAAGCTTCTTCCCCAAGCAAAATTCGTTGTGGTGGTGGTGATCGGGGGGGGGGGCGGTTCTGGAGGTATGCGCGTGTGGGTGGGCAGGTGTATATATTTTCACGATGAATGTACATTGAATAAAGTTATAGATAAAGGCTTTCTAAACAAAATGATGTAGCTGACCTATTAACTGTATATTAACAGGATAGGGCGGAGGAGTACCATCATCATATTCGACGCTATTGCTGGATCATCGCTGATTGTAGCTGTAGCCTTGAAGACTGTCTATGGTGAGTGAAATAGGAGAATTTTGGTTATACGGCTGCTTCCATATATATTGTTTAATATTGTTCTTCTCACATTCATAAATACTACGACGGCTTTGAGAGTGTTCATGCAAATATTTTGGCGATATTGCATAGAGGTTCCATTCACCTACTTTTGGGGGAATGCAGAGACAATTCTATATACAACTTGCGGAACGTACTAACAGTAAAGGCCAACCCAAACGGAATTTGTGTTCGTCTGAAAGTGTTTAGAGTTTCAGGACATACTCCACTTTCCAGTGAAGTATTTGGTTTCCAAATTTCACTCCTGACTGATGACGTCATCTCAGAGAACAGAGCAGAATACAGGGAAACTATTTACAGCGGGTCTAAGATACATGGCAGTGTGACTAACGTCACAGGACCTACAAAGTACAGTAGGCATTAGGACTCGAACGCGAACTGAACTCTTGGAAATCCCCACCCCCAGTTGAAATCCTGCCTATATTAAGATGGGCACCGCCCAAATCAGAATCGCCAGTGATTTTCATCAAAAATCACCAGAAATTTTCATCAAAAGTAGGTCAGCTCAGAACTTGTTGGTAACAGTCTCCTAATGCGCCTTCATTCCAAAAATAAATAACGATCGCCGATTTAATTTTACAATTTTTTAATTAAAGGAAACGGATTGAATAATATAGGTTCAGTAGATTTCAAGCTTTACGTGTGAAAATACATTTACATCTCTTTAATGGTTTTCAGTGCCCTTGTCCAGGATCAAAACAACTTTTTGAATCACATTATTTTCCCAACAATACAACAAATTTTTATATATAGTACTATAGTAGAAAGGTAGCATTTATGTAGTTTACGGTAATTCAACCGTCAATATTCAAGCGGTACAAAAAAAACCCAAAGCATGTCCTCATATTTTCACATCCATGCCAAGAAATACTGCATTGAAAAGGGTCCATTTAGCCTACCCTGTTTTATCTCTCTAATCAGCAAATGGCGGGGTCATATTTCTGCTGTCAAAATTGTATTTCCCTCTGGCATACAGTGGAAAGTGGATCAATGACAGGGTATTTTTAGCAGCAGTGGGTAATTTGACCTGAATTTGAAGCCTGATGTGGTCAATGATGAAATATTTGGATGTGAAATAGGATACACGTTAAAGGCTACAGTTTACATATATCTATAACAATATACTGAAGTGTTAATTATAAATCTAATTTTAATAAGAATTATTTCAGATCAGAACTTGCTGGTAACAATGCCCTAATGCACGTTCTTGCCAAAAATCAAGGTTCTAATGTCAACGGTTCTCCTTATTTTGCCGACGAAAGGATTCGTATGGACTGACTCACTCATTACCGGACAATTTGCGATCTGTAGCCTACTTCGTAGGAATATATTTTGAGAAACTGCGTAGATACTGTCTAGAATAAGTATGTCCAAACTTCCGATCGAACATGCAAATACGAAATATTAGCGACTTTAATTGAGGAAATTATTTTAAACATGAGCAGTGTGACAAACGTCACAGGACCTACGAAGTACAATAGGCATTAGGACTCGAAAGCGAACTGAACTCTTGGAAATCCCCACCCCCAGTTGAAATCCTGCCTATATTAAGATGGGCACCGCCCAAGTCAGAATCGCCAGTGATTTTCATCAAAAATCACCAGAAATTTTCATCAAAAGTAGGTCAGCTCAGAACTTGTTGGTAACAGTCTCCTAATGTGCCTTCATTCCAAAATATATAACGATCGCCGATTTAATTTTACAATTTTTTAATTAAAGGAAACAGATTGAATAATATAGGTTCAGTAGATTTCAAACTTTACGTGTGAAAATACATTTACATCGCTTTAATGGTTTTCAGTGCCCTTGTCCAGGATCAAAACAACTTTTTGAATCACATTATTTTCCCAACAATGCAACAAATTTTTATATATAGTACTATAGTAGAAAGGTAGCGTTTATGTAGTTTACGGTAATTCAACTCAAGACCAACACCTTCTCTGCACAAGACAATAATGATTCTATGTCATTCTCCTGAGCATAACCGGTACAAAGACGAATAAATAGCGTCTCTACATGACGTTGTTATCTAGATATATGAGACAACACATTTTAGGTATCGGCAATCTGATGAATGTACTATTCCGGTTTTCTTGTTTCACATTATATTCTATGGCGGTTGATCGGTGATTTTCTTCATTGATAACCCTTAAACCACCTCAGCTTCGTTGTGTGAATCGGAATTGCATTGCTGTGACATACCAACACACTCCGTGGCAGTGATTTTGTATCCCCTAATCAAGGAATCAAAATGAATCAAGATTTGAAATGACAAGAGAAATTTAGACATATTTTGTTTACACATGTAATTTTTTGTTCAAATTATATCCAAGTGTGATATATAGTCAATATTCAAGAGGTACAAAAAAAACCCAAAGTATGTCCTCATATTTTCACATCCATGCCAAGAAATACTGCATTGAAAAGGGTCCATTTAGCCTACCCTGTTTTATCTCTCTAATCAGCAAATGGCGGGGTCATATTTCTGCTGTCAAAATTGTATTTCCCTCTGGCATACAGTGGAAAGTGGATCAATGACAGGGTATTTTTAGCAGCAGTGGGTAATTTGACCTGAATTTGAAGCGTGATGTGGTCAATGATGAAATATTTGGATGTGAAACAGGATACACGTTACAGGCTACAGTTTACATATATCTATAGCAATATACTGAAGTGTTAATTATAAATCTAATTTTAATGAGAATTATTTCAGATCAGAACTTGCTGGTAACAATGCCAAAATGCACGTTCTTGCCAAAAATCAAGGTTCTAATGTCAACGGTTCTCCTTATTTTGCCGACGAAAGGATTCGTATGGACTGACTCACTCATTACCGGACAATTTGCGATCTGTAGCCTACTTCGTAGGAATATATTTTGAGAAACTGCGTAGAAACTGTCTAGAATAAGTATGTCCAAACTTCCGATCGAACATGCAAATACGAAATATTAGCGACTTTAATTGAGGAAATTATTTTAAACATGAGCAGTGTGACTAACGTCACAGGACCTACGAAGTACAATAGACATTAGGACTCGAACGCGAACTGAACTCTTGGAAATCCCCACCCCCAGTTGAAATCATGCCTATATTAAGATGGGCACCGCCCAAGTCAGAATCGCCAGTGATTTTCATCAAAAATCACCAGAAATTTTCATCAAAAGTAGGTCAGCTCAGAACTTGTTGGTAACAGTCTCCTAATGTGCCTTCATTCCAAAATATATAACGATCGCCGATTTAATTTTACAATTTTTTAATTAAAGGAAACAGATTGAATAATATAGGTTCAGTAGATTTCAAACTTTACGTGTGAAAATACATTTACATCGCTTTAATGGTTTTCAGTGCCCTTGTCCAGGATCAAAACAACTTTTTGAATCACATTATTTTCCCAACAATGCAACAAATTTTTATATATAGTACTATAGTAGAAAGGTAGCGTTTATGTAGTTTACGGTAATTCAACTCAAGACCAACACCTTCTCTGCACAAGACAATAATGATTCTATGTCATTCTCCTGAGCATAACCGGTACAAAGACGAATAAATAGCGTCTCTACACCACGTTGTTATCTAGATATATGAGATAACACATTTTAGGTATCGGCAATCTGATGAATGTACTATTCCGGTTTTCTTGTTTCACATTATATTCTATGGCGGTTGATCGGTGATTTTCTTCATTGATAAACCTTAAACCACCTCAGCTTCGTTGTGTGAATCGGAATTGCATTGCTGTGACACACCAGCACACTCCCTGGCAGTGATTCTGTATCCCCTAATCAAGGAATCAAAATGGATCAAGATTTGAAATGACAAGAGAAATTTAGACATATTTTGTTTACACATGTAATTTTTTGTTCAAATTATATGCAAGTGTGATATATAGTCAATATTCAAGAGGTACAAAAAAAACAAAGTATGTCCATGCCATGCATTGAAAAGGGTCCATTTAGCCTACCCTGTTTTATCGCTCTAATCAGCAAATGGCGGGGTCATATTTCTGCTGTCAAAATTGTATTTCCCTCCAAAGTCTTAACCCTTGAATCCAAGTCACACACTCTCTGATTGTCCTAACTATCCGATTAGCACATTATGAACATGTCTTTGGTCATAGTGTACATTATCATAACTCACATCAATGTTTTCTGCTATATTATTTCAATGATATGGTTCAACAATTTAAGTTATGGAAACAGCGCTGATTGTTTGAGGGTATATGCAGGGTAGGCCTCTGCTGTCGGGCAATTGTGGAATTGTACCAGATGCACGTTAAGATTAACCTCAGTAATAGGGCCATGTGGCATACAGTGTCAGGGTATTTTTAGCCGTGGGTAATTTGACCTGAATTTGAAGCCTGATGTGGTCAATGATGACATGTTTGGATGTGAAATAGGATACACTTTAAAGGCTACAGTTTACATATATCTATAACAATATACTGAAGTGTTAATTATAAATCTAATTTTAATCAGAATTATTTCAGATCAGAACTTGCTGGTAACAATGCCCGAATGCACGTTCATGCCAAAAATCAAGGTTCTAATATCAACGGTTCTCCTTATTTTGCCGACGAAAGGATTCGGATGGACTGACTCACTCATTACCGGACAATTTGCGATCTGTAGCCTACTTCGTAGGAACAGACGGCGTTTCAAGCAGTGTAAGTACGTCTCATGGAAATGGTCCCAAAAACGATTTAGACATAAGAGACGGTAATTACGAGCAAACTGGAAGTTTTCGTTCATCAGACGACATAATTCAGAAGTATCAATCTGATGCACAGCTCGACGTGGACGGAAGAACTCTAAAATTGTTTAATTATATACAGGTTAATATACGTAGCTTAACTAAAATGTCATTATCATAAATTGGATGGAATCCCCACTCATTTTAAAATTATTATATGTGGAGTGATTCTTTTGGGCTGTTCCGTTTCGGGCTGGCTTGCCGGTGAAGCGAGTACGAACACGGACTGAGGGCAATCTTGGCTCAAGCCGCACCTTTTGGCAGGGTTTTTCAATAAGGGACGCTAGTAGTAGTATGAAGACGGAAAAGGTCATATTGACCTCTTTGCACTTAAACTTGAGAGATAACTCTTGATTCCCGTGGAGCTTCCGACAGGGGGCGCCACCAGCTCAAGGTTATGGATTGCATCAGCATTGGCTGGGTGCCAAGTTTTGACCACTATAGTTCCGGCAACCTTTGACCTTGTATTCTTCCGCGGCCATGCGGTCATGTCTGGCAGTGATGCGGTCTGCTTCCGCGGCGAAAAAGTAGTCCCCAGACTTCAAATACGGTGCTTGGTCCAATTGGGTCGTATGAGGTATCAATGTGAAGCATTCGTAAAGGGCCATCTGATGGGCTGGGTGTGGGGTTGAAATATCGTCATTCTGCGCATGCCCGGTGGACCAAGGGTATGGAAATAGACGTTTTGGGGTCGAGGTGAGCGACTAATGGTTCGATGGACTCGTATGAGGTATCAATGTGAAGCCTATGTGAGGGGGCATCCGATAGGATGGGTGTGGGGTTGGAATATCGTCATTCTGTGCATGCGCGGTAGACCAAGGGTATGAAAATAGACGTTTTGGGATCAAGGGGATCCCCTAGTGGGCCGATTGGGTCGAGTGAGGTATCCATGTGAAGCCTATGTGAGGGAGCATCCGATAGGCTGGGTGTGGGGTTGAAATATCGGCATTCTGCGCATGCGCAGTAGACGAAGCGTATGGAAATAGACGTTTTCGGGTCTTTGTGGGCCACTAATGGTCCTATGGAGTCGTATGAGGTATCAATGTGAAGCCTATGTGAGGGAGCATCCGCCTGGACTAGTGTATCGGCCGTTGTCAACATTCTGCGCATGCGAAGACAGGGAATTCTGGGAAAAGGTTATGGAAATAGACGTTTTCGGGTCTAGGTGGAACACTCGTGGTCCTATGGAGTCGTATGAGGTATCCGTGTGACGCATTCGTGAAGGAGCATCCGACGGAGTGGGTGACACTTGGAACTGACGTCACTCTGCGCATGCGCAGTAGATCAAATGTATGGAAATTGACGTTTTGGGATCTAGGGGAGCCCCTAGTGGGCCGATTGGGTCAAGTGAGGTATCAATGTGAAGCCTATGTGAGGGGGCATCTGCCTGGACTAGTGCCTCGGTCGTTGTCAACATTCTGCGCCTGCCGAGACAGGGAATTGTGGGAAAAAGGTATGGAAATAGACGTTTTGGGGACTAGGTGGGACACTCGTGGTCCTATGGAGTCGTATGAGGTATCCGTGTGAAGCATTCGTGAAGGAGCATCCGACGGGGTGGGTGACACGTGGAACTGACGTCATTCTGCGAATGCGCAGTAGACCAAGGGTATGGAAATTGACGTTTTGGGATCTAGGGGAGCCCCTAGTGGGCCGATTGGGTCGAGTGAGGCATCCTTGTGAAGCCTATATGAGGGAGCATCCGCTTTGACTAGCGGCTCGTCCGCTAGTCCAAGCGGATGGGTGCCAAGTTTTGGGCTTAACGACATACCAAACGACATATCATAACGACATACCAAAAATATACTGGACTCCCAAAATGCATAAATCACCATACAAAGCTAGATTCATAGCTGGTTCTAGAAGCTGCACCACCAAACTTCTTTCAACCCTATTGACGAGGGCCCTTCAGGAGGTAAAAGCATTTTGGGAAAGGTATTGCGCCACTATTTCTAAGAACCCTGGCGTGGAATGTATGTGGATATTGAAAAACTCAAAATGTCTTACGGAAGAACTTGATGCTAAAGGTCACATACCGTACCGACATGTATCCACATGGGTTTTCTCGACTCTCTATACTACAATCCCTCATCAGGACCTTATTGACCGTCTAAGTTCATTAATAGTATCTGTGTTCAAGAAAACTGATCGTAGATATATTAATGTCGGAAGCCATAAAGCATTCTTTAGCTCGACTACATACAAGAGATATCATTCTTGGGATGTTTCTTTGTTTATAGAGTTGCTTGAATTTCTCATTAAAAATATCTATGTGTAATTTGCCAACACAATATATCAGCAGCATACATGTATAGGTATTCCAATGGGTACTAATTGTGCACCCCTGTTGGCTGACCTGTATCTGTTCTCTTATGAATATGACTATATGCAGGCGCTTTCAAAAACCGATCCATTGAAAGCCCGTTCCTTCTCATTCACCAAACGCTATATAGACGATCTTCTCGCTGTGGATAATCGCTATATAAATGACGCAGTGAAGGATATATATCCACCTTCACTGGATTTGAAGGAAACTACAGATAGCCCTACAGGCACGTCTTATTTAGATCTCTACCTCTATAAAAATGAAGCGGGCATTCTCTCTCGTCGACTTTATGACAAAAGAGATGATTACAATTTCGACATCGTAAACTATCCCTTTTTGGATAGTAATATTCCAGTGGGACCTGCATATGGCGTATGCATATCTCGCTTAGTAGCATTTGCTAGATCCTGTGTTAAATGTGATGATTTGAACCAATGTCACAAAACAGTGTTGCAGAAACTTATAAAACAGGGCTATTCCACCAAGCGCCTCCACTCAGAGTTTCTCAAATTTGGCGACACATATCGCATGCTGATAGCAAAATACGAACGTAGCGTGCAAGATCTATGGCGCTACGTTTCGTAACTTGTGTCTAATTCCGCTTAACCCGGGGCTAGGGGCCTATGAACCCATGTACTTCAAGATCCTCATGGTAGTCATATGAACAGACACAATCAAAGCGTGACATGAGATACATCATTCTTTAGATGACGACTTTACAACGAATATTATGGATTAAGAATACTGATCAGCGATACGGATTTGATATTTTTGGAACATCATGATGTCTTGCCGGCATCATTGAAAACTGTTGACCGCTTCTCTTTTGCAGGAAACAAGCTTATGTTTATGTATACTATGATTGTCTTTTTGAAGTTGGTGCTAATACTGTTATATGGAATATGAAATAGGTCTCTGGATTATGGACGCGGATATTCTCTAATGGACGACGGCTGGATTATGAATGACGGACTAGACGCTTGTAATTTTAACCTGTGTATGCCTGGATTCTGCTGGTGGACAAGTTGCCCCCGAGGCCGGGCCCCTGCACACCAAACCCTCATAACATAATGGATACAATACAAAGAAATAATATTAAGACAGACCCGAGGAACCTTAGTGCAGGTTTCTCGGCCGAGTCTCTAATAGTTCGAAATGCACTAAGACCTTTTTCAATCCAAATGACAGATATATTTCTTACAGCAAAGCAAGGCCACGACATCAAACCTTGTAATATTGCGCTTGATGATTGCTTAGCACCGAATTGTACATGTAATAATTTCAAAATTTCTAAGTGTGGACATCGTGGGTGTCTCACGTGTCCACTCCTTAATACGTCAGCTTCATTTAGTTCCGCGTTAACTGATAACTCATATTCTATCAACTCGTATGTTGATCTTAGTTGTTCTACTACAAACTGTATTTATTTAGTTTCCTGTAAGAAGTGTGGTCAACAGTATGTTGGCAAGACCACCCAAAGACTCCATCTTAGGGTGAACGGTCACAGAAAATCCGTTAGGAAAACGCAATTGCTTATAGGTAGACATTTTTCTGGACCCGACCATGGCTGGGATAACTTTAGTATTCAGATCATAGACGTCGTCTATCCATCTACTAAGGATTCCCCCTTTGGATTTGAGAGAAAAATCCGACAGCGGGAATTATTCTGGGTGCTAGATCTTGGGTCAGTGTTTCCGTTTGGTTTAAATGATAATGTTAGTGGGTTCGGCAATGCTACAACCCGCCGTTCAAATATATCCAACATTACTCAACTGTTTAAACCCCATCAACGGAGACAACGCAGCCATGGTTGGCGAAAGTTTAATAGTTCGATGATTCACGATCATATCACTTTAAATTACTTAGTGGGTTTAACTACCGCACCCAATAGTATACATAGCTTACGTACAGTTCTGTATGCGTTACCTCTGAGAGCTTTAAATCAAATAGCCAGAGATATACAACAATCTGCGTCTTCAGGAAATATAATACCATCAAAAATCAGTAAAATATGTCAAGATATAGCGTATTTTCGGTTATATCGTCCAGTGAACATAATCGAAACATCTCAAGATCGGCTTTTCTTGAAACTCAACTACTTAGATAAAGGACTGGACATCATTAATTTACCTCGAATCCTGAATGATCCAGTGGTACGCAACGCTGTACCAAACTATTTCAAGTTCACAGAACCTCCTTGCATTTCATATAATTATACTAAATCTATAGCCACCAAAATATTCAATTACTCCAATGCTGTCAAGTAGTTTGACTGGAACTTATACACGTCAGGAGGCTATAGTTGTGATTGTGAATTGTCGAACTTTATCTATACACCATGCGAACATATTGTGACTGGTGACCTTGATATGGTGAGTGATAAGGATCTGAAATTACTCCTGATGAAAGGACCTAAATATAGAGAGCCAAGAAGAATAAATCTGAAGGCCGACCAGAAGATAGTCCTGTCTGCATTAGAACAGTACGTTATTGATTGGTCTAAGCGAGAAAAAGTTGAACCTACAGTAATCGCTGATTGGCTGGACCTCACCAAGAGCAAGGTCGTTGAAACAATCCGCCATATTGACAGAAGTACTCTTCCCCAAGCAAAACAAGTACTGAGAAACCTCAATTCGCAAGAAGTTATAGCAAATCTCCAGAGTAAATTCGTCATAGTCCCAGCAGACAAAGCTCCGAATAATATAATATTCATATGTTAATATTACTATTACCAGGTGCTGGTTAAAGAATTGAGTGTAGACATATCTTCATCAAATACGTCTACTTACTCCCAAACTGCATTTACTCTGGAAGATTTATTTAACAATCACAAAAAGTTTCTCAGGGAAAGAGGTATTTGTCTTCCAACCAATCATAACGACATACCAAAAATATACTGGACTCCCAAAATGCATAAATCACCATACAAAGCTAGATTCATAGCTGGTTCTAGAAGCTGCACCACCAAGCTTCTTTCAACCCTATTGACGAGGGCCCTTCAGGAGGTAAAAGCATTTTGCCAAAGGTATTGCGCCACTATTTCTAAGAACTCTGGGGTGGAATGTATGTAGATATTGAAAACCTCAAAATGTCTTACGGAAGAACTTGATGCTAAAGGTCACATACCGTACCGACATGTATCCAGATGGGATTTCTCGACTCTCTATACTACAATCCCTCATCAGGACCTTATTGACCGTATAAGTTCATTAATAGTATCTGTGTTCAAGAAAACTGAACGTAGATATATTAATGTCGGAAGCCATAAAGCATTCTTTAGCTCGACTACATACAAGAGATATCATTCATGGGATGTTTCTTTGTTTATAGAGTTGCTTGAATTTCTCATTAAAAATATCTATGTGAAATTTGCCAACACAATATATCAGCAGCATATCGGTATTCCAATGGGTATTAATTGTGCACCCCTGTTGGCTGACCTGTATCTGTTCTCTTATGAATATGACTATATGCAGGCGCTTTCAAAAACCGATCCATTCAAAGCCCGTTCCTTCTCATTCACCAAACGCTATATAGACGATGTTCTCGCTGTGGATAATCGCTATATAAATGACGCAGTGAAGTATATATATCCACCTTCACTGGATTTGAAGGAAACTACAGATAGCCCTACAGGCACATCTTATTTAGATCTCTATCTCTATAAAAATGAAGCGGGCATTCTCTCTCGTCGACGTTATGACAAAAGAGATGATTACAATTTCGACATCGTAAACTATCCCTTTTTGGATAGTATTATTCCAGTGGGACCTGCATATGGCGTATACATATCTCGCTTAGTAGCATTTGCTAGATCCTGTGTTAAATGTGATGATTTTAACCAACGTCACAAAACATTGTTGCAGAAACTTATAAAACAGGGCTATTCCACCAAGCGCCTCCACTCAAAGTTTCTCAAATTTGGCGATATATATCGCATGCTGATAGCAAAATACGAACGTAGCGTGCAAGATCTATGGCGCTACGTTTCGTAACTTGTGTCTAATTCCGCTTAACCCGGGCTAGGGGCCGTATGAACCCATGTACTTCAAGATCCTCATGGTACTCATATGAACAGTCACAATCAAAGCGTGACTGAGATACATCATTCTTTAGATGATGACTTTACAACGAATATTATGGATTAAGAATACTGATCAGCGATACGGATTTGATATTTTTGGAACATCATGATGTCTTGCCGGCATCATTGGAAACTGTTGACCGCTTCTCTGTTGCAGGAAACAAGCTTATGTTTATGTATACTATGATTGTCTTTTTGAATTTGGTGCTAATATTGTTATATGGAATATGAAATATGTCTTTGGATTATGGACGCGGATATTCTCTAATGGACGACGCCTGGATTATGAATGACGGACTAGACGCTTGTAATATACAACGGTGGTAGAACCCGAATATCAGACTTCGTTATAAATAAACCATACTCTCCGGTCCATTATCATTTTGTCACCATGAAGCGCGGGATGAAGGTGTTGGATAACTTATACTACAGTCCCGACAGTCCGGCGGCCTATAGTGCATTATCGGCTCTCTATCGAGCGGCCAAACCCCAGGAAATACAACGTGCCCAAGTCCGAGATTGGTTAAAAAAACCAGACACCTATACCTTATATCGAGCTGCCCGCCGCCAATTTCCACGGAACCGGGTCATCGTGGGAGGACTAGATGCCCAATGGCAAGCTGATTTGGTCGATATGAGCGCCTTTGGCAAACACAATGATGGGAATCGGTATATCTTGACGTGCATCGATATCCTGTCAAAGTATGCGTGGGTGGTACCCATACGGACGAAAACTGGGGCGAATCTCATAGAGGCGTTCAAGGACATCTTCTAGACCGGGCGCAAACCCATGTATTTGCAAACCGACGATGGCATGGAATTCCTCAACAGACCGTTCCAAGCCTTTCTCAAGAAACAGAAGGTCTTCTTCTTTCACACCTACAACGAGACCAAGGCTTCCGTGGTGGAAAGGTTCAACAGGACATTCACAGGCCGCATGTATAAATATTTTACCTATATGAATACAAGACGGTACATCGATGTTCTCCCGAAACTTGTGAGTGGTTATAATCGAGCCTATCAACGGAGTATAGAGAGAGCCCCCATTATCGTGACCCAACGCAATGAAGCCCAAGTCCGCCGTGTCTTGTATCCCATACAATCGCAGCGAGTGCCGAAGAAGGAGTTCGAGGTCGGGGACCCTGTACGGATCAGTAGAGTCAAGGGCAAGTTCGAGAAAAGTTACTTGCCCAACTGGAGAGATGAGCACTTCCTGATTAAACGGCGCCTACCCCGACAGCGGCGAGTCTATGAACTGGAAGATCTGCAAGGGAATCCGTTGCTAGGGACGTTTTACGAGCGGAAATTACAACCTGTCGTAAAAACAAAGCAAGCCTACTATACGGTGGAACGCATCCTAAAAACCGAACGTCGACGTGGCATCCAATTTTATTTCGTCAAATGGCAAGGCTGGCCCAGTTCCACTCTAAAACCAGACACCACCGCCATCATCCTGCATTCCACGTTCGACCATGAACACAGTGCAATCGTCTCTGAACACAGCGTCCCCCAAAACGCGCAAAGCACAAGTGGGCTTTGTAGTGATATTGCTAACCCTGCTGAGTGTGTTGTACGGATGTGTGTTTTACGACGTAGCCTATCTCAGCACTCATCTCATCAAAGACACAACCACCAGCCGCCAGTCAAACCAGTCTACAGATAGCACCAGTCAACCTCGTGACCAAAACGAGCCAAGTCATCACCACCACCACACCCTGTGTACAGGCTACATCGAGTATAGAGTCAACACCTACACCAAGTGCACCCACTACTTCTGAAAATCCACCGGATTTCATCACTCACAGTAAACGCCCATCGACAACGGTACCAAAGATCGACGCATCGACGACCGCAGTTCACTCGTACCAAATTTACAAGAGTGGGTTACCACGACAGCGGATACACCTCCAACCATGGACCCTCGGTGGCAACACCCCTTCACCTGCGTCATCGTCATCGCAGGACCGACGGGTTCCGCCAAAACGCACTTCGTCAGGAATCTCCTCGAACACATCGACAGCATGATTACTCCACTCATTGCCCGAGTCGTATGGTGTTACGGTGAATGGCAGGCGGCGTACGTAGCAATGCCCCACATCACGTTCGTGGAAGGGCTACCCAACCTGGCCGATTTGTAACCGGGACACCTTGGTGGTTCTGGATGATCTCATGGCGGAGACGGATGCGCGGGTCACCCAACTCTTTACCAAAGGCAGCCATCATCGACGGTTCAACATCATCTACATTGTGCAGAATCTGTTCATTAAAAACAAAGAACATCGGAACATCAGCTTAAATGCCCACTATCTGGTGGTCTTCAAAAACCCGAGAGATACCACTCAAGTACTGCACCTGGCGAGACAGATGTACCCTGAACACACTGCGTTTGCGTTAGAAGCCTTTAAAGATGCGACAACCCCTCAGCACGGGTATATGCTCTTCGACCTTTAGCAAGCCACCCCCGACCACCTTCGACTACGGACCGGTATCTTTCCCGGAGAGACCCGCCACGTGTACATGCAAAAATAATGTAAACACACCCACCGTGGTTCCCCCAGCTGGGGTATGTGTTTGATGTTGGGGATAATAAAGAATTAATGCCACATCATGGTTGACTTTTGTCTCTGTTCAATATTCACGAGGTAGGTAGATAAAAAGGGCAGGGTTGTGGGTTCTAGCATCAGTTGTACATGATGTCTGCTCGAGTACGGAAGCATGCTCAGACGCTCTGTGTATTGAAGACGGCCCCACCCGAGTTGGTTCGAACCATTGTACGCGGCGCAGACCCTGCTTTCGTGTGCTGTCTGTGTGAGATTGGACTCAATATCTTAAAAGGCAACGTATCACTGACTCCGGCTCAGAAGGCAAAGTTGGCCAAGCATAAGACAGGTCTGCGAACCTTAGTCCAGAAGCGAGTCTCTCAAACACAAAAGAAAAAGGTGCTACAGAAAGGCGGCTTTCTCGGGGCCATTTTAGCACCGTTGGCGGCTGCCGTGTTGGATCCAGTATTGGGTGGACTCTTCGGCCGACAATGAACCACACGAAAAAAATGGTCCTCGTCGAACATCGACTACTTCAAAACCTCCAATCACCGTACCTCGTACCCTCTACGGTGAAGACGATAAACACACTCGATGAAGAGATGCGTCAGATCATACAACGACCGGGGTTAAGCGACAGTGAGAAAGTACAACAGTACAATGACACGCTTCAGCGGTACATGACGTTCATGGACCAATACAAAACCCTCTCTACCTCATCAGCACCACCACCAACAACCCCAGCACCGCTCCAACAGCAGCCATTACCAGGGGTACCACCCACAGCCCCACAGTGGGTCGAAGAGTGTACCTGCATCGTTCAAGAAACAAGCTGGCCTGGTATTACAACGGATGAAACAGAATCCTAACATGACTTGGAATGATAAAGGTGAACTACTGGTATAGAATCAGGTGGCCCCCGGTACCCACATGACGGATTTAGTGAATGACCTGATGCGTCAACGCAGATCGCACACGAATCCTCGATGATGGGAGGTCTTGGCTCAAGGCTTGAAAGACATGCATGTACCACAGGAATTGGTGGAGAACCCCCAGCGCTGGGCCTGGATGCAGCGTGAATCGCCGGTGCACGCACAACGACAGACTCCACAACATTCTTGGGAAGCCGAGTGGGAACCGGAGTCTCCCCCCAAAACACCACCACGACGATTAGCGCCCAAGGGCTGGGAGAAGTATTAAAACCAACAGCAGCAGCAGGAAAGCTCAGTCGTCATGTTTTACCTCACCCTACCCAGTAACAGCTCGGCTGATGTGTTTGCTGACAACACCTTGACCAAGTACGTGACCCAGTTACCGCAACCGTTGCATTTACCTGGACGCTGGGAATGTGGACTCGTGGATATCCAACACTCTTACTCGTGATACAACGTGCGAGGTGGTGACGTGTGGTACGAGGTGACCTACGAAGGACAAGAAACCCGACTCACCCTACCCGAAGACCAATACGATACTCCCAAGGAGTTCATGGGTGGGCTGAGAAGTCTGATGCATTATAAGTCTTTACGGGACGTCACGAATAATTCACAACCCATAAAAACTTTCCCCTTCAAAAATCATGTGGACTTCGATTACAACGCACACAACGGCAAGGCCAGTCTCACTCTCAGCCCCAACATGAGTGTTGAAATCAGTCCTACCCTACAGCAGATGCTGGGTTTCGATCTACAGGGGTACGCTGGCCCGACCGGCGAGACAGGCCACATCCCGATGGACATGCGTGGTTGTATGTATGGCCTGTACATCTACTCAGACGTGATCGATGCACACATTGTCGGAGACAGCAACGTACCTCTACTACGCGTCTGCCCGGTGAAAGGCAAGTATGGAGCTCAAGTCACCCACAGTTTCAGGCACATCGTTTATCTACCGGTCAATCAGACCGATGTTAGCTCCATCGTCATCGATATAAGAGACGACACCGGTCAACCGATCGCATTCGAGCGTGGGAAAGTGGTGCTGACACTTCATTTCCGTCAAGTCCGAGCGGTTCACTTTGCATAATGAAGGTGCCTTACGAGTGTGATGCACGCAGCTATATGAACTATTATACCGAACAGGATATCTTTTCTTAAAGATGGCTTTCATCCATGCCGAGTCGTGTCCTTCTACCAAGTGAATTTGATTTATGGACCGTCCCACCCACACAGACCAGTGCCGAAGAGGGTCAATGGGTGGAACATCTCCCCCTTTCCAGCATTACAGACACAGGCCCCATTGAATTCACCATCACCAACGCAGATACCGCCTACCTGGATTTAGCCCATACGTACCTGTACGTGAAAGCTAAAATCACCAATAAAGATGGGTCTGTCCTCAAAGCAGATGCACCCGTGGGTCCAGTGAATCTCTGGCTTCATTCGCTATTCCAGCAAGTGGATATAGCCCTCAGTGATAAACTGGTGAGCGCCTCAACAAACACGTACCCGTACCGACCCTGCATCGGAACACGCTAAAAAGTCGTATTTGACAGCCCAGTTGTTCTACCGAGATACCCCAGGCAAGATGGAAGCGAGTCCCGATAATGACGGCTATACGGAGAGAGTAGATGTCACAGCAGAGAGTCACTCGGTCGATATGATGGGGCGTCTGCATTCGGACTTATTCATGCAGGCCCGATACCTCTTGAATGGAGTACCTGTCAAAATACGACTAGTGCGCGCAACGCCTGCTTTTGCCTTGATGGCCCCGAGTGAGGACCTCGAGTATAACATTGTCATCCAAGAGGCCAGTCTGTGTGTACGCAAAGTGAAACCGAACCCAGGTGTACAGTTGGGGCACATCAGAGCCTTGGAGAACAAATCAGCCCAGTACCCGATTCGACGAGTACAGACCAAGGTCTTTTCCGTCCCTAAAGGGAATATGATTGTCAATCAAGAAAACCTGTTCGTGGGGGATTTGTCCAAGCGTTTAACCCTAGCCTGTGTGGAGAACGTCAGTTAGAATGGGACTCTCTCGAGGAATCCGTTCACCCTAAAAGCGTTCAACATCAATTTCGTGGCCCTGCATGTGGATGGCCAACAGGTACCGGCACGGCCCTTACAACCTAACTTTGGAACGGCCAATTAGATCCGGAGCTATCTGAACCTCTTCACAGCACCTGGCCAAATCAATAAAGACGAGGGAAATATGATCAGTCGAGACGATTTCAGCAAGGGATACACATTGTTCTGTTTCGATCTGACCCCCACCTTAGACAACGATCATCAACTGAGTCTCTTCAAGAAAGGCAACTTACGCTTGGAACTGCATTTCGGGACACCTTTACCGAAGACCATCAATGTGATTTGCTACGCTGAGTTTGACAACATTATTCAAATCGATAAAAGCCGTAACGTCATATGTGACTTTGCCACCTAACATGGATACAGACCAGATACGCACCGTGCTGGAGAATGACCCAGGGACACGCATGGTCTTTCACGGAGTGTTCTCCCGAGGTGTGTTCCCATTAGACCGTGTATATCCTGCTGCTTACGTCCTGAATACAGACCCGATGGATCGGCCCGGTCAACACTGGGTGGCCGTGTACTTGACAGAAGAGCAGGGCGAATACTTTGACCCGTACGGCCTACCACCCCTTCATCCCGATTTAACAGACTTCATGGATCACATGTTTGACGAGTACTCCAAGGCCGAGGACCGAGATGTACTCGTATATAACTGGGCTGTCGTTGATTTCAATGTACAAGTCCCGTTCTGGGCTTAAATTTTTTCACGTAAAGCCCCTGTTCTGGGCTTCAGTTGTTGTTCACTGAATAAAAAAAAAGAGATCTCAAAACTCTGTCGTGTGTGTTTTCTGTGTGAGTATAATGCCCCATGTGGGACATGTAGGGATTCAGTCAATGAATGGGCTTAAAAAAAAATAGCCAATCAGAGGCCTAGGATGGGCCAAATGTAACCCATGTGCCTAGAAAGCAATGTAAGAGCACTGCAGTAAAATAGAGAGCCAATGAAATCAGCCCACAGACCAAGTACACGTTTTGGTCTAGGTCAAGAGTGGGCATTCCAGTACAATCATTTTGACAAGGAGTTACAAATTACAAGAGCAACAGGTGGAGTGAAAAAAACTATAGATGTTCGAGGTGTGGGTAAAGATCAGGAAGATGGCGAGTGGAGACTCGTCCAACACCTATAGATTAAGTTTATTATATTTATTAAGATTTTTTTCGTGCCAATACGGTTCTGTGAAAAACTGAGGGTTCCCCACTGGCCATTTCACATAGGTAAATAGATGGTAATATTGTCGAAGACCCTCCTCTATAC
Source organism: Hanleya hanleyi (assembly GCA_036873755.1). Taxonomy (NCBI): domain Eukaryota; kingdom Metazoa; phylum Mollusca; class Polyplacophora; order Lepidopleurida; family Hanleyidae; genus Hanleya; species Hanleya hanleyi. The sequence continues at coordinate 77,319 of JAVTVY010025546.1, forward strand.
ATGGATGCTTCGGAAGAATGGAGAAAGGCCTGGAGAGGGCCGGGCATTGCACTGCGCAGGCGTGCGGCCGAATAACCCGCGCAGGCGTGCAGCTGGGGAAAACCCGCGCAGACGTGCGGCCGGGCCAGGCGAAAACCCCGGATGTTGAAGAGTACCCGGACGTTGAAGAGGTCCGCGAAGTTGAAGCGGTTGCGGATTTTACAATACATGCATTCCATACAGGCGGTGGGATCCCGGATGTTGAAAGTACATGCATAAGGTGTAAGGAAAAATTGGAACTCTTCTGTGTTCGGAGGTAGTTTTAGTGAAACCCGAAGTGACGTCACACATACTTGCGCACATCCTACACCACCAAACCCCAACCATGGACCCATAGGGTTTTAGTACCCCAAAAACACTCCCATGTGTATATTTCTATACTACGACCAGACTGCGCATGCGCAGACTCTTGAACACGGAAGCTTCACGAGAGCTTCAAAATAAGAATCCATCGGATCCATAGTAGCCCACCTAGACCCGAAAACGTCTATTTCCATACCCTTTTCCCACAATTCCCTGTCTGTGCATGCGCAGAATGTCAAACACGTCGAGATGCTAGTCCAAGCGGATGCTCCCTCACATAGGCTTCACATGGATACCTCACTCGACCCAATCGGCCCACTACGGGCTCCCGTAGATCCCAAAACCTCTATTTCCATAACCTTGGTCTACTGCGCATACGCAGAATGACGTCAGTTCCACGTGTCTCCCACCCCCTCGGATGCTCCTTCACGAATGCTTCACATGGATACCTCATACGACTCCATAGGACCACGAGTGTCCCACCTAGACCCCAAAAGGTCTATTTTCATACCCTTTTCCCACAATTCCCTATCTGCGCATGCGCAGAACGTTGACAACGATCGAGAAACTAGACCAGGCGGATGCCCCCTCACATAGGCTTCACATTGATACCTCACTTGACCCAATCGGCCCACTAGGGGCTTACCTAGATCCCAAAACGTCTATCTCCATACCCTTTTCCCACAATTCCCTGTCTGCGCATGCGCAGAATGTTGACAATGGCCGAGACACTAGTCCAGGCGGATGTCCCCTCACATAGGCTTCACATTGATACCTCATACGACTCCATAGAACCACTAGTGGCCCACAAAGACCCGAAAACGTCTATTTCCATACCCTTTGTCTACCGCGCATGCGCAGAATGACGATATTCCAACCCCACACCCACCCCATCGGATGCCCCCTCACCCAGGCTTCACATTGATACCTCATACGAGTCGATCGGACCATTAGTGGCTGCCCTAGACCCCAAAACGACTATTTCCATACCCTTGGTCCACCGCGCATGCGCAGAATGACGATATTTCAACCCCACACTCAGCCCATCATTCGCAACTTCTCGGGGATCTCCGGTTTGAGATGTCCCTCGAAGGCCATTGACGCCATATTGGACTAGAGCGTGGTCACGTGTGTTTCGGTCTGTCAGGGAACTGTCAGTGACGTCACGGGAATTATATCTTGCCAATACGTGGCGTGTGTACCATTTAAACTGATGGTTTTCTATTGAAATGTGCTTCGAATGAAAAGAATAAACAGTTTTTAGAATATCTGACGTAAATCAGAGACTCGCAGGGAAATATTTGCTGGTCGGGGATTAAGGCTTCCGCGCGAGAGTGATTGGGCTTCGGAGCCATGCATATTAAACCGTTCTGGCGCGTCACATTTGGAGATTCATAGGAAATTCATGTTTTCGTCCCCCGAGCGTAGAATCAGTCCCCTTCGTAGATTTCCGCTCGGGAGTTCCGAATGTGAGCCCCAACCACCTCGCTGGGGGTCTAATAACACCCCAGCCACCAGTCAGATTTTTGGACCGGATTCGGGGCCTTCGCGCACATCGCCGGCAGTGACATCATATATAGTAAAATAGATGTTTAACGAAAATTTTGATTACTTTTCAAGTCTGCATAATACCTCCGTTGACCTAGCGTTAAAAGAATTATCTGGAGATAATTTTCCCTGTTTATCTGGACAGAGCATATGAAAAGTAGTTCGCTCATGTGCAACACTAAAGGAGTTGTTTGGTCGGATTCAAACTGAACCGTGCGTTGGTTGGTTTCCCCTATACGTCATAGCAACGTAGTAAAGGTCAACTTCCGCTATTGGAGGCAGGGATGTTATTGGAGCCTGCGAAATGGAGCATGCGCTGTGGGGAGGTTGTGTGAGCCCACCAGATGCCCCTTTACGAATGCTTCACAATGATACCTCATACGACCCAATTGGACCATGCAGCGTATTTGAAGTCTGGAGACTACTTTTCTCCGCGGAAGCTTTTTTCGCGACCGCATCACCGCCAGACATGACCGCATCACCGCGGAAGAATACAAGGTCAAAGGTTGCCGGAACTATAGTGGTCAAAACTTGGCACCCAGCCAATACTTATGCAATCCATAACCTTGAGCTGGTGGCGCCCCCCTGTCGGAAGCTCCACGGGAATCAAAAGTTATCTCTCAAGTTTAAGGTGGCTCCCTGGTTTAGATGCAAAGTCATGTCATTTTTCTCATATTTTTACCTGCGGGACGCAGGTCTACAAGAGGCTCGCGTTGTTACCTGCGGCACGCAGGTCTACGGGAGGCTCACGTTGTTGTTGTTGCTGTTGTTGTTCTTCTTCTTCTTGTGACTTTTTGAAATACGCATGCGCTAAGAGAGTGTGATCTCTGCCACACTTTTCTTTTCAACCTCCGATGTCACATGACAACCCTGTCTTCAAGCACATTTGAATCCATTTGCAACTGTATTCGGTGGAATGCATTATTGCTTCGTTGATTTCTGTTCAGACTTCAATTCTCTTACGTCAAGACATAGGAAAATTCAGTCGCTAAAAACTGACGATCGACACATCAGTCATTGTCTTCAGATTACCATTTTCACTGAACAGTATGTACATGTATATACACTTTAATATCCTTGAATTGCTTATATACCAAGGAAGATGAGCCGCAACCTTGTCCGTGGTACAGCTAATTTGCACCCAGTCATAGGCGACTGTCTTAGAAAGTAGAAAAATAAGTTCACTACTTCTAGCTGGGACGAGTATAGAGGGATATGAAACGCGGCTCCTCTCTTTGAACTAGGGTTTGTCTCGCTAATTGATATGTTAATGAGTGATTAGTGATTGGTTAATTAGCACGCCTCGTCACTGATTGGCTTTTGTGCGCAAAAGACCGTCACGTGTGCTTCACTGCGAGTCCCGCCCTGTTTCGCTGGTCAATGCTGGGCGAATACACGTGCTTGTCAACAAGGCTCCATTAACGTGAACGCTAGTCAGTCAATTTAGGCCAAGATTGGTGACCAAAAAAAATCTGTTACAGCTTAACGAGTGGCAAAAGGAATACATCATGCAAACGACAAGAAACAAAACTAGTGCACAGAGAAAAAAAATCTCAAAAAACATATGACCCAAAAGTGTAGTTCAATCACAAAACCGTACAAGAATTGTGAGATTTGTTCAGAATTCTACATATTTGGCATTTTTACGATTTTCACGAGCAATTATTTACAAAAACGAAAATGGAAAATTAAAACATTTTGCGTACTGTCAATGACATGCTTGCATATTTTGTAAAAACTAGCACAGATATACTTCAAAAATTGAGATAAATGAGAAGTTTGATCACAAAGAAGGGGAAAAATGAGTTTTTCCTTGCCGCTCCAGCCGCTCAGTTATCGGCAGCGCAGAGCGGTCGAAAGTTGTCATGAAAATATGCATCTTTTCGATGAAAATCCCTCAAAAGTTTCTTCTCTCAAAATAGTACCCGTCTCGATCAAATATGCTGATGCCAATTACTGCAGAAGAACGTCTATAAATCTGGTAAAATCTGGTAAAATCTGGAATGAATTCGTGACGAAAACTAGGCGATGCAAAGGCTCACGCGCGTAGAGCGCGAGACCTGGCAGGCGAGACATACATTCAGAGTGAGCTCGCGGCGGCGCCTTTGATGTCGGGGCACGTTTCATATCCCTTTAATATTCGTCCCAGCTTCTAGTAATCATATTATCTACCCAATCTAGATAATTCACAAATTGGTGGAGAAATAGACAAGTAACGCATTGTCATTATGATTAACATTGAATAATACATGTACTTGGTATAAAATTATAGATCATGCATCATAAAAACAAACGCAACAATTACGTTTCAGAAGTAAGGGAATCACTCACCAACTTTCGCCGAATAAAGATGTTTAACTCATAGAAATGACAATTTGGTATGATGTTTAACTTTAGCCCCCAAGCAATTCGCATATATGGAAATATGTTTTGAAATTAATAATAATTTAACCCTCTGTGGGAATCGAAACAATAACCCTCCAGTCTCTGGAGTTGCACTTACTGTCTTAGCTATACCGACTCATTGATAATACTCAAAGCTGACTTTATGCGCAACTGGTTTTATAATACAGAAATGACTATTTAGTATTTAATGAGTTAGACAACCCTGTGCTCGAACAATACATCATAGTTGTGCAGTTATATTGTGCACTTTCGGTTACAAGCATGAAATTTGGCACATAGCTATTTTGAATGATCCTCTTTCGGAACACACCCTCTCTATCCTCATTCTCGCAAGTCAGAGCCTTGCTTCGCTGGTATTGATGTTACCGTCCTCTTCGGCACTCAGAATCTTTAGACTAGCATTAATCACTCCCATAAATTCAATACTTCAATTTCTGGCAGAATTTACTGGTTCTACACTTCACAATTTACGTCACTTTGTCAGTCAGTTTTACGAATGGAATTACGTCATATACATGTATTAGCAAATACTTACCATAAAAGCGATCCACTTGACCTCGCTCTCAAAAGCTAGGGCCTCGATTTTCTGGATGGGATTTTTAGTTTGATTTTGATACTTAGATACCTTTCATATTGACTTTAACTTGGCAGTCATTTTCGTGAATCCAATAATTTGATGTACCAAAAGATATAACACGAATTCGACATCATTCTCTTACATACACACCTTGTTTAGTGAACTAGCCCTGAAATATCGCACTTAAATCCCCTTCGGAATGACTTAGTGACAAAGGTATTCGCGAATTGAGTATAGGGAGATATCCACAGATACTGACTAGAAATGTTTCTTATTTGTATAAATTGATTTTTTTTAAAGAAATTAATAAAATTAGCAACCTTCGAAAAGGCTTGGCCGAACGTTTCAGATGAGATGATATTTCCTAAGAATGAAATAGTTAATCATTAAAATAGAAAGAGCAAACCATTTCTTGGTATTGACTTGTTGCGCGGAAAAGTGTGTCAGGGTATTTAGTTTGCAGATGATAACACACGTAAATGCAGAAACTTAATTAATTATTCTAATCGAATATCAAGATTGTTACAGGCCTCAATTTGAACAGTGAAAGATGTCATTATTCCTCTTGGACAGTTCGATAAAGCCTTCAACCCCATTCCATAGTTTCACAGATCAAAGTGATAGACCTGATACTAAATTCATTGAAACTTTACAGGAAATATAAATTTTCCATTTTGCTCAGCAAGGTAAGCGAGAAGGGAGACTGAAGAACGTTGATTTTCGCGCTATGACTAAATCCTTGAAATTTGTTTGGATTTCCAAGTATTCGAAAGCCCTTTTGATTTGCAAAAGTCAACGGCTGAACCGAATGTTTTGAAACTTAGCATACACGATACTTGTACCAAGACATTGCCAAAACGATTTGTGACTTCGTCTGTGAATTCAGTATAGACGGCACGGACCAGTAAAATCGTCGGATTTTGAACGGAGAAAGTGAATATATAAATCGTATCAGACCTATTACGCAATTCCTACAATTGTGGGTTAGAAGTTGAAAATTACTTCCCTTGGCATGAAAACACTGGTAGATGGCGCTTTTTTTCTACAACTACCACTACCTCCGCTGATATGTCTCTCACTGTATTATTGCCACGGCCGCAGGTTTTGATTACAATGTAGTCATTTCTCACTTGTTACCTGCGGCAGGCAGGCCTACGGGAGGCTCGCGTTGTTGTTCTTTATGTGACTTTTTGAAATACGCATGCGCTAAGAGAGTGTGATCTCTGCCACACTTTTCTTTTCAACCTCCGATCTCACATGACAACCCTGTCTTCAAGCACATTTGAATCCATTTGCAACTGTATTCGGTGAAATGAATTATTGCTTCGTTGATTTCTGTTCAGACTTCAATTCTCTTACGTCAAGATATAGGAAAGTTCAGTCGCTAAAAGCTGACGATCGACACATCAGTCATTGTCTTCAGATTACCATTTTCACTGAACAGTATGTACATGTATATACACTTTAATATCCTTGAATTGCTTATATACCAAGGAAGATGAGCCGCAACCTTGTCCGTGGTACAGCTAATTTGCATACAGTCATAGGTGACTGTCTTAGAAAGTAGAAAAATAAGTTCACTACTTCTAGTAATCATATTATCTACCCAATCTAGATAATTCACAAATTGGTGAAGAAATAGACAAGTAACGCATTGTCATTATGATTAACATTGAATAATACTTGGTATCAAATTATAGATCATGCATCATAAAAACAAACGCAACAATTACGTTTCAGACGTGAGGGAATCACTCACCAACTTTCGCCGAATAAAGATGTTTAACTCATAGAAATGACAATTTGGTATGATGTTTAACTTTAGCCCCCAAGCAATTCGCATATATGGAAATATGTTTTGAAATTAATAATAATTTAACCCTCTGTGGGAATCGAAACAATAACCCTCCAATCTCTGGAGTTGCACTTACTGTCTTAGCTATACCGACTCATTGATATTATTCAAAACTGACTTTATGCACAACTGGTTTTATAATACAGAAATGACTATTTAGTATTTAATGAGTTAGACAACCCTGTGCTCGAACAATACATCATAGTTGTGCAGTTATATTGTTCACTTTCGGTTACAAGCATGAAATTTGGCACATAGCTATTTTGAATGATCCTCTTTCGGAACACACCCTCTATATCCTCATTCTCGCAAGTCAGAGCCTTGCTTCGCTGGTATTGATGTTACCGCCTTCTTCGGCACTCAGAATCTTTAGACTAGCATTAATCATTCCCGTAAACTCAATACTTAGGTGTATCAGCAGACAATTGGCAGTCATTTTCGTGAATGCAATAATTTGATGTACCAAAAGATAATAACGCGAATTCGACATCATTCTCTTACACACACACCATGTTTAGTGAACTAGCCCTGAAATATCGCACTTAAATCCCCTTCGGAATGACTTAGTGACAAACGTATTCGCGAATTGAGTATAGGGAGATATCCACAGATACTGACTAGAAATGTTTCTTATTTGTATAAATTGATTTTTTTTAAAGAAATTAATAAAATTAGCAACCTTCGAAAAGGCTTGGCCGAACGTTTCAGATGAGATGATATTTCCTAAGAATGAAATAGTTAATCCTTTATATAGAAGGAGCAAACCATTTCTTGGTATTGACTTGTTGCGCGGAAAAGAGTGTCAGGGTATTTAGTTTGCAGATGATAACACACGTAAATGCAGAAACTTAATTAATTATTCTAATCGAATATCAAGATTGTTACAGGCCTCAATTTGAACAGTGAAAGGTGAGTAGTAGTGTCTACGGATTTAAAGTCGTATTGACCTCTTTGCACTTAAATGACCTCAAAAATGTGCATATTGGAGAAAAAATCTACCTCCCACACAGAAGAGTTCGAATTGTTACCTTTCTAGGGGGAGATAACCCCAGATCACTATAGTTCCAGCAAATGGGCCCTGGGCATGTATTCGTCCGCGGTGATGCGGTCTGGCGGTGATGCGGTCGCGGAAAAAAGCTTACGCGGAGAAAAAGTAGTCCCCAGAATTCAAATACGCTGCATGGTCCGATTGGGTCGTATGAGGTATCAATGTCAAGCAGTCGTGAAGGGGCATCTGATGGGCTGGGTGCGGGGTTGAAATAGCGTCATTCTGCGCATGCGCGGTGGACCAAGTGTTTGGAAATAGACGTTTTGGGGTCTAGGGGAGCCACTAATGGTCCAATTGGGTCATATGAGGCATCAATGTGAAGCCTATGTGAGGGGGCATCCGACGGGTGGGCGTGGGGTTGGAATATCGGCATTCTGCGCATGCGCAGTAGACCAAGGGTATGGAAATAGACGTTTAGGGGTCTAGGGGAGACACTATTGGTCCGATTGGGTCATATGAGGTATCAATGTGAAGCCGATGTCAGGGGGCATCCGACGGGTGGGTGTGGGGTTGGAATATCGTCATTCTGTGCATGCGCAGTATGGAATAGACGTTTTGGGATCTAGGGAAGCCGACAATGGGCCGATGGAGTCGAGTGAGGTATCACTGTGAAGCCTATGTGAGAGGGCATCCGCCTGGACTAGTATCTCGGCCGTTGTCACCATTCTGCGCATGCGCAAACAGGGAATTGTGGGAAAAGGGTATGGAAATATACGTTTTGGGGACTGGATGGGCCACTTGTGGTCCTATGGAGTCGGATGAGGTATCAATGTGAAGCCTATGCGAGGGGCATCCGACGGGGTGGGTGTGACGTGGAACTGACGTCATTCTGCGCATGCGCAGTAGACCAAGAGTATGAAAATATACGTTTTGAGGTCAAGGTGGGCCACTATGGGTGCTATGGAGTCGTATGAGGTATCAATGTGAAGCATTCCTAAAGGAGCATCTGACTGGGTGGATGTGGGGTAGGAATATCGTCATTCTGCGCATGAGTGGTGGACAAAAGGGTATGGAAATAGACGTTTTTAGGTCTGGATGGGCAACTAGTGGTCCTATGGAGTCGAGTGAGGTATCAATGTGAATCCTATGTGAGGGGGCATCTGCCTGGACTAGTATGTCGTCCGTGTTCAACATTCTGCGCATGCGCAGACAGGGAATTGTGGGAAAAGTGCATTGCAGTGAACGTTTTAGTATATAGGGGAGCCCCTAATGGGCCGATGGAGCCGTATGAGATATCAATGTGAAGCCTATGTGAGGGGGCATCCGCCTGGACTAGTGTCTCGGACGTTGTCTACATTCTGCGCATGCGCAAACAGGGAATTGTGAGCAACAGCCGCCAACGCCAAGCTCAACGCTTCAACGCATTGGTGAATTAGCCCAATATCTGATTTTCATGGAATTGTCACTAATTCATGCAGTGACGCCCGTCAACGTCCACCTTAACGCCCTAGCATAACGCCTTGACGCCATGATATAGACAGATGAGAGAAGAACAACAACAACAAGGAACAACAGCAACAAAGAGTTTTTTTCGTATAGTTTATTTTCCCCTCCATCATAACATACCCACGCTGGGGGATTCGTTCTTGCCCGTTAGATGTATTCACGGCTGCACTTGTCCAATCAGAAGCCGTCCTTAAGAAAGTCCCATCTTCGGCCCTGTTCGCTCTCATCCGTTTGTTCTTATCGTCGTCGGTCAGGCCTGGATATTCGTCGGGCAGCATATCCTGAAACAGTTGTTTGCGCATTCTAATCGCATTTTCCAGGGCCTCGGTGGGTGGTAACGCCATAGCCTCTTCCAAGTGACGCTTGGTCTTCATGATGGACCTGTGCGTGGGGTGGCCTTTCATTTCAAGCGGTAGTAAGGTATACTGTTCATAGATCGCCATGGCTATTTTCCTGATGCGGGGCCGCATTTCGGTGTACGCCTGTTGTAAGTTATCCTGTCCCGCGTCCTCGATCGCTTCAGCGTGAGTATTGATAGCTGCTGTCAAAATACGATCACAGAAGGTAGGTTCTGCCTCACTTTCCTGGAATGTAGGCTGACTATCTGAGATCAAGCTCTTCATATCAGTAGATAGACTTTCAACAATCTTGGATTCGGTATCAGTCGATACACTCTCATCGATCTCTGTATCAGCATCCGATTCAACGGACTCCTCGGCGTCTTCAACCCCATGTATATTTTTCTGGTGTCGCATCATATCGTAATGTCTGGTGAACGTGCGTTCACACTCAGAACAAGTATAAGCCATGTTGACGGTTGAACGTCGTCTGTGCGTGTTTTGGGAATACACTCCCTTTCATAGACAGTAACGCCCACTGTTACGCCTTAACGCCCTATATGTACGCCTTAACGCTCGTCTCAACGCTTTAACACACTTTCTTAACGCTTTAACGTCGTTTAATGATGCGTTCAAACAAATATTTGAACGCATTCAACGGAGACAACGCAGCCATGGTTGGCGAAAGTTTAATAGTTCGTTGATTCACGATCATATCACTTTAAATTACTTAGTGGGTTTAACTAACGCCCCCAATAGTATACATAGCTTACGTACAGTTCTGTATGCGTTACCTCTGACATCATTAATTTACCTCGAATCCTGAATGATCCATAGGTACGCAACGCTGTACCAAACTATTTCAAGTTCACAGAACCGCCTTGCATTTCATATAAGTATACTAAATCTATAGCCGCCAAAATATTCAATTACTCCAATGCTGTCAAGGAGTTTGACTGGAACTTATACACGTCAGGAAGCTATAGTTGTGATTGTGAATTATCGAACTCTATCTAAACACCATGCAAACATATTGTGACTGATGACCTTGATGTGGTGAGTGATAAGGATCTGAAATTACTCCTGATGAAAGGACCTAAATATAGAGAGCCAAGAAGAATAAATCTGAAGGCCGACCAGAAGATAGTCATGTCTGCATTAGAACAGTACGTTATTCATTGGTCTAAGCGAGAAAAAGTTGAACCTACAGTACTCGCTGATTGGCTGGACCTAACCAAGAGGAAGGTCGTTGAAACAATCCGCCATATTGACAGAAGTACTCTTCCCCAAGCAAAATAAGTACTGAGAAACCTCAATTCGCAAGAAGTTCTAGCAAATCTCCAGAGCAAATTCGTCATAGTCCCAGCAGACAAAGCTCCGAATAATTTAATATTCATATGTAAATATTACTATTACCAGGTGCTGGTTAAAGAATTGAGTGTAGACATATCTTCATCAAATACGTCTACTTACTCCCAAACTGCATTTACTCTGGAAGATGTATTTAACAATCACAAAAAGTTTCTCAGGGAAAGAGGTATTTGTCTTCCAACCAATCATAACGACATACCAAAAATATGCTGGACTCCCAAAATGCATAAATCACCATACAAAGCTAGATTCATAGCTGGTTCTAGAAGCTGCACCACCAAGCTTCTTTCAACCCTATTGACGAGGGCCCTTCAGGAGGTAAAAGCATTTTGGGAAAGGTATTGCGCCACTATTTCTAAAAACTCTGGCGTTGAATGTATGTGGATATTAAAAAACTCAAAATGTTTTACGGAAGAACTTGATGCTAAAGGTCACATACCGTACAGACATGTATCCACATGGGATTTCTCGACTCTCTATACTACAATCCCTCATCAGGACCTTATTGACCGTCTAAGTTCATTAATAGTATCTGTGTTCAAGAAAACTGATCGTAGATATATTAATGTCGGAAGCCATAAAGCATTCTTTAGCTCTACTACATACAAGAGATATCATTCATGGGATGTTTCTTTGTTTATAGAGTTGCTTGAATTTCTCATTAAAAATATCTATGTGAAATTTGGCAGCACAATATATCAGCAGCATATAGGTATTCCAATGGGTACTAATTGTGCACCCCTGTTGGCTGACCTGTATCTGTTCTCTTATGAATATGACTATATGCAGGCGCTTTCAAAAACCGATCCATTCAAAGCCCGTTCCTTCTCATTCACCAAACGCTATATAGACGATCTTCTCGCTGTGGATAATCGCTATATAAATGACGCAGTGAAGGATATATATCCACCTTCACTGGATTTGACGGAAACTACAGATAGCCCTACAGGCACATCTTATTTAGATCTCTATATTTATAAAAATGAAGCGGGCATTCTCTCTCGTCGACTTTATGACAAAAGAGATCATTACAATTTCGACATCGTAAACTATCCCTTTCTGGATAGTAATATTCCAGTGGGACCTGCATATGGCGTATACATATCTCGCTTAGTAGCATTTGCTAGATCCTGTGTTAAATGTGATGATTTTAATCAACGTCACAAAACATTGTTGCAGGAACTTATAAAACAGGGCTATTCCACCAAGCGCCTCCACTCAAAGTTTCTCAAATTTGGCGATACATATCGCATGCTGATAGCAAAATACGAACGTAGCGTGCAAGATCTATGGCGCTACGTTTCGTAACTTGTGTCTAATTCCGCTTAACCCGGGGCTAGGGGCCGTATGAACCCATGTACTTCAAGATCCTCATGGTACTCATATGAACAGTCACAATCAAAGCGTGACTGAGATACATCATTCTTTAGATGACGACTTTACAACGAATATTATGGATTAAGAATACCGATCAGCGATACGGATTTGATATTTTTGGAACATCATGATGTCTTGCCGTCATCATTGGAAACTGTTGACCGTTTCTCTCTTGCAGGAAACAAGCCTATTTTTATGTATACAATGATTGTCTTTTTGAATTTGGTGCTAATACTGTTATATGGAATATGGAATAGGTCTTTGGATTATGGACGCGGATATTCTCTAATGGACGACGGCTGGATTATGAATGACGGACTAGAGGCTTGTAATACGCCGCTTTCCAGTTCATGCCCGAGCTTTTCAACATCGACGCTGTTCTTTCGATTTCCATATGGACTGGGTCCTTGTCCAACAATTTCATATGGTTCACGAGGTCGACATACTGCTGACGTAAAGCCCGTCGTAGTCTGGGTGCCAATCTGGTATGGGCGAAAATTGCGGCTTCTTTTTTCGAATATAGTTTGTGTTGAAACTTGTTTTCTGTGACCCTCAACGTCTCGCCCATCTCGGCGTCCATACTTTCTTGTATACTATGATGGTCTTTTTGAATTTGGTGCTAATACTGTTATATGGAATATGAAATAGGTCTTTGGATTATCGACGACGGCTGGATTATGAATGACGGACTAGACGCTTGTAATTTGAGCAAATCCTTCCATAGCCTCGAGTTCACATTATGTTCATTCCCTTGTACGGTTACGGGTTGGGCCTTCACGGTTGGGTGATATTCAGGGACTGATGGTATGAAGCGGATCCGCTGTATGGGGGTGGGTTGCTGCTGCTGCTCTGCCAGGAGTGGACTCGGCGGATGGTGTAGGGGTATATGACGTTGCGGTGATTCCTCGCCGGGTAACAGGTGGGTCGTCAGTCGACGATCTTCGGGGGTATGGGCTTTTAAATCTACGAACAGGTAGCCGTACGGACGACTTGTCGCCCCTTGAAACGCCTGCATGAAATGGTCGATGTTCTGAGGATAAATTCGACTACCAAACACACGGATTTGTGCTCTGTCAATGGGATTGGAGAACAACACAAAGTATTGGCAGTTCGAGGCAATATCTCTGGACGCCTTGCCTTGAGGAAAGAGATTCTGGGTCAAATAGATGACGGACAGATTCCGATGATGGGATCCTTTAGTAAACAAGTCGTCGACGTTTGAATTGTCCTTGGCCGCACTCATCAGATCATCTAGCACTACCACGTTGGTCTGCTCGGGGTCAAAGTAATACGGTTCGTTTATGTCGTGGGGAATCCCTGGGACGAAGCTCACATTCTGTAACCTTGTAGTTTCGTAGGCGGGCTGCCATTGGCTACAACACCAAACAACACGTGTCGGAGCTGGGGTTGCCACACCTGCCTCTAAGAACTTCATCACCCAGGACGTCTTTCCGCATGCCGTAGGGCCGCTCACCGTCATCGTATAGGGATGCTCTACTGCTCTTGTTGAACCTATAGCGGGACTCTCGGCTGTGTCTCTTGGTTGTGTTTGCGTTGAATGTGCCTTTGCATACTATCGCGACGAGAGAAGGTTCTCTGACAGAACGTACACGTGTGCTGCACCCTGTACCATATAGCCCGTAGGGAATAGGGTACACCAGGGTGCGGGTGCAGCACAGGTACACGCGCATGCCTGCGATGACGTCATTTCCGAGCTCCGAGAGCTCCGATCCAAGAGCTCTGTCACACGGGGGCTACCACCACCACCGCGCGTTGACGCCCGTCAACGCCCGGTGGTGGCGTTGGTGGTGGCGTTGGTGGTGTGTGGCGGTGGTGTTGGTGGAGTTGGTGGTGGTGTGTGTGGTGGTGGTAGGGCCTGTAAATATAGGAATGTTCATGTGTCCATCATCAGCTCATATGTATTGGTCGACTGATGAACATGTCGTGTACGTGTACGTCTGTCAAAGAACATTCTCTCGTCGCGATAGTATGCTCAGGCACATTCAACGCAAACACAACCAAGAGACACAGCCGAGTCTCGCTGTAGGTCCAAAAAGAGCAGTAGAGCATCCCTATACGATGACGGTGAGCGGCCCTACGGCATATGGAAAGACGTCCTGGGTGATGAAGTTCTTAGAGGCAGGTGTGGCAACCCCAGCTCCGACACGTGATGTTTGGTGTTATAGCCAATGGCAGCCCGCCTACGAAACTACAAGGTTACAGAATGTAAGCTTCGTCCCAGGGATTCCCCACGACATAAACGAACCGTATTACTTTGACCCCGAGCAGACCAACGTGTTAGTGCTAGATGATCTGATGAGTGCGGCCAAGGACAATTCAAACGTCGCCGACTTGTTTACTAAAGGATCCCATCATCGGAATCTGTCTGTCATCTATTTGACCCAGAATCTCTTTCCTCAAGGCAAGGCGTCCAGAAATATTGCCTTGAACTGCCAATACTTTGTGTTGTTCTCCAATCCCATTGACAGAGCACAAATCCGTGTGTTTGGTAGTCGAATTTATCCTCAGAACATCGGCCATTTCATGCAGGCGTTTCAAGGGGCGACAAGTCGTCCGTACGGCTACCTGTTCGTAGATTTAATAGTCCATACCCCCAAAGATCGTCGGCTGACGACCCACCTGTTACCCGGCGAGGAATCACCGCAACGTCATATAACCCTACATCATCCGCCGAGTCCATTCCTGGCAGAGCAGCAGCAGCAACCCAACCCATACAGCGGGTCCGCTTCATACCATCAGTCCCTGAATATCACCCAACCGTGAAGGCCCAACCCGTACCCGTACAAGGGAATGAACATAATGTGAACTCGAGGCTATGGAAGGATTTGTTCAAAGAAAGTATGGACGCCGAGATGGGCGAGACGTTGAGGGCCACAGAAAACAAGTTTCAACACAAAGGATATTCGAAAAAGGAAGCCGCAATTTTAGCCCATAACAGATTGGCCCCCAGACTACGACGGGCTTTACGTCAGCAGTATGTCGACCTCGTGACCCATATGAAATTGTTGGACAAGGACCCAGTCCATATGGAAATCGAAAGAACAGCGTCGATGTTGAAAACCTCGGGCATGAACTGGAAAGCGGCGTATGTCAGAACAATAGCACAAAAGCAATATTTGTTTGAACGCATCATTAAACGACGTTAAAGCGTTAAGAAAGTGTATTAAAGCGTTGGGACGAGCGTTAAGGCGTACACATAGGGCGTTAAGGCGCAACAGTGGGCGTTGACGGGCGTTACTGTCTATGAAAGCGAGTGTATTCCCAAAACACGCACAGTCGACGTTCAACCGTCAACATGGCGTATACTTGTTCTGAGTGTGAACGCACGTTCACCAGACATTACGATATGATGCGACACCAGAAAATTATACATGGGATTGAAGACGCCGAGGAGTCCGCTGAATCGGATGCTGATACAGAGATCGATGAGAGTGTATCGACTGATACCGAATCCAAGATTGCTGACAGTCTATCTACTGATATGGAGAGCTTGACCTCAGATAGTCAGCCTACATCCCAGGAAAGTGAGGCAGAACCTACCTTCTGGGATCGTATTGTGACAGCAGCTATCAATACTCACGCTGAAGCGATCGAGGACGCGGGACAGGATAACTTACAACAGGCGTACACCGAAATGCGGCCCCGCATCAGGAAAACAGCCATGGCGATTTATCAACAGTATACCTTACTACCGCTTGAAATGATAGGCGACCCCACGCACAGGTCCATCATGAAGACCAAGCGTCACTTGGAAGAGGCTATGGGGTTACCACCTACCGAGGTCCTGGAAAATGCGATCAGAATGTGCAAACAGCTGTTTCAGGATATGCTGCCCGACGAATATCCAGGCCTGACCGACGACGATTAGAACAAACGGATGAAAGCGAACAGGGCCGAAGATGATGGGACTTGCTTAAGGACGGCTTCTGATTGGACAAGTGCAGCCGTGAATACATCTAACGGGCAAGAACGGATATGGCAGGACAAAATGGCGGTCTCTCATTGGACAAGAGTATTCTTGAATTGTAAACATACCCAACGCGGCTCCCCCGGCGTGGGTATGTTATGATGGAGGGGAAAATAAACTATACGAAAAAAACTCGTTGTTGTTGTTGTTGTTCTGTCATCCTTGTTGTTGTTCTTCTTCTCTCATCTGTCTATATCATGGCGTCAAGGCGTTATGCTAGGGCGTTAAGGCGGACGTTGACGGGCGTCACTGCATTTCCAATGAATTAGTGACAATTCCGTGACAATCAGAACTTTTGGGCTAATTCACTTGGGCGTTGAAGCGTTGAGCTTGGTGTTGGCCGGCGTTGCTCACAATTCCATGTTTGCGCATGTAGACAACGTCCGAGACACTAGTCCAGGCGGATGCCCCCTCACATAGGCTTCACACTGATGCCTCATACGGCTCCACCTGCAATGCACTTTTCCCACAATTCCCTGTCTGCGCATGCGCAGAACGTTGAACACGGACGACAAACTAGTCCAGGCAGATGCCCCCTCACATAGGATCCAGACCTCAAAACGTCTATTTCCATACCCTTTGTCCACCGCGCATGCGCAGAATGACGATATTCCTACCCCACATCAGCCCAGTCAGATGCTCCTTCACGAATGCTTCACATTGATACCTCATATGACTCCATAGGACCCATAGTGGCCCACCTCGACCTCAAAACGTATATTTTCATACTCTTGGTCTTTTGCGCATGCACAGAATGACGTCAGTTCCACGTCACACCCACCCCGTCGGATGCCCCCTCACATAGGCTTCATATTGATACCTCATACGACTCCATAGGACCACAAGTGGCCCATCCAGTCCCCAAAACGTCTATTTCCATACCCTTTTCCCACAATTCCCTGTTTGCGCATGCGCAGAATGGTGACAACGGCCGAGATACTAGTCCAGGCGAATGCCCTCTCACATAGGCTTCACAGTGATACCTCACTGGACTCCATCGGCCCATTGGGGGCTCCCCTAGATCCAAAACGTCTATTCCATACCCTTGGTCTACCGCGCATGCGCAGAACGACGACATTCCAAACCCACACTCACCCATCGGATGCCCCCTGACATCGGCTTCACATTGATACCTCATATGACCC
Organism: Hanleya hanleyi; assembly: GCA_036873755.1. Lineage (NCBI taxonomy): Eukaryota > Metazoa > Mollusca > Polyplacophora > Lepidopleurida > Hanleyidae > Hanleya > Hanleya hanleyi. Next base: position 94,760 of record JAVTVY010025546.1, read on the forward strand.
AATCGGACCAATAGTGGCTCCCCTAGACCCCAAAACGTCTATTTCCATAACCTTGGTGTACTGCGCATGCGCAGAATGCCGATATTCCAACTCCTCACCCACCCGTCGGATGCCCCCTCACATAGGCTTCACATTGATGCCTCATATGACCCAATTGGACCATTAGTGGCTCCCCTAGACCCCAAAACGTCTATTTCCATACACTTGGTCCACCACGCATGCGCAGAATGATGCTAGTTCAACCCCGCACCCAGCCCATCAGATGCCCATCAACTACCACTACCTCCGCTGATATGTCTTTCACTGTATTATTGCCACTACCGCAGGTTTTGACTACAATGTAGTCATTTCTCACTTGTTAGCTGCGGCACGCAGGTCTACGAGAGGCTCGCGTTGTTGTTGTTGTTGTTGTTGTTGTTCTTCTTCTTCTTCTTCTTCTTTTGACTTTTTGAAATATGCATGCGCTAAGAGAGTGTGATCTCTGCCACACTTTTCTTTTCAACCTCCGATCGCACATGACAACCCTGTCTTCAGGCACGTTTGAATTCATTCGCAACTATATTTGGTGAAATGAATTATTGCTTCGTTGAATTCCATTCAGACATCAATTCTCTTACGTCAACGCATAGGAAACTTCAGTCGCTAAAAAAAACAGCTGTCGATCGACACATCAGTCATTGTTTTCAGATATTACCATTTTCACTGAACAGTAATTACATGTATATAAACTTTAAGATCCTAGAATTGCCTATATACCAAGGAAGATGAGCCGCAACCGTGTCAGTGGTTTGGCTAATTTGCATACAGTGATAGCCTTAGTAAGAAGAAAAAAAAGTTAACTACATCTAGAACTCATTTTATCTACCCAATCTAGATAATTCACAAATTGGTGAAGAAGTAGAAAAGCAACGCATTGTCATTATGATTAACATTGAATAATACTTGGTATCAAATTATAGATCATGCATCATAAAAACAAACGCAACAATTATGTTTCAGAAGTTAGGGACAAACTCACCAACTTTCGTCGAATAAAGATGTTTAACTTATAGAAATGACAATTTGGTGTCATGTTTAACTTTACCCCCCAAGCAATTCGCATATATGGAAATATGTTTTGAAAGGAAGAATAAGTTAACCCTCTGTGGGAATCGAAACAATGACCCTCCAATCACTGGAGATGAACTTACTGTCTTAGCGAAACCCGACTCATTGATAATACTCAGAACTGACTTTATGCGCAACTGGTTTTATAATACAGAAATCACTCTTTTGTTAGAGTTAGACAACCCTATGAGCGAACAATACATCATAGTTGTAGAGTTTTTATTGTGCACTTTCGGTTACAAGCATGAACTTTGGCACATAGCTATTTTGAATGGTCCTCTTTCGGAACACAGCCTCTCTATCCTCATTCTCGCAAGCCAGGGACTCGCTTCGCTGGTGTTGATGTTCTCGTCCTCTTCGGCACTCAGAATCCCTTTAGATTCACTCCCGTGGATTCAATACTTATGTGTATCAGCAGATAATGGGCAGAAACATATTGCATCTCACATCATTCTCTCAAGTCAGAGCCCATTTCCGCTAGAATTTACTGGTTCTACACTTCACAATTTACGTTACTTTGTCAATCAGTTTTACGAATAGAATTACGTCATATATTAGCAGATGCTGACTATAAAAGCGATCTTTTTGACCTCGTTGTCAAAAGCTTGGACCTTATTTCCTGGAGGAGTTTTTGAGTTTGATCTTGATACTTAGATGCCTTTCATATTGACTTTAACTTGGCAGCCGTTTTCGTGAATGCAATAATTGATGTACCAAAAGATAATAACGAGAATTCGACATAATTCTCTTGCACACAAACCTTGTTTAGTGAACTAGCCCTGACATTTCGCACATAAATCACCTTCGGAATCACTTAGTGACAAACATATTCGCGAATTGAGTATAGGGAGATATCCATAGATACTGACTAGAAATGTTTCTTATTTGCAGAATTTTATTTTTAAAAAAAGAAATTAATAACATAAGCAACCTTCGAAAAGGCTTGGTCGAACATGAGATGATATTTCCTAAGAATTAAATAGTTAATCATTTATATAGAAGGAACAAACCATTGACTTGTTGCATGGAAAAGAGTGTCAAGGTATTCAATTTGCAGATGATAACACACGTAAATGCAGAAACTTACTTAATTATTCTAATCAAATATCAATACTGTCACAGGCCTCAATTTGAATAGTGAAAAGTGTCATTATGCCTCTTGGACCGTTCGATAAAGCCTTGACCCCCACTCCATAGTTTCACAGATCAAACTGATAGACCGGATAATAAATTCATTGAAAATTAACTTCGAAGGAAATATTAATGTTCCATTTTGCTCAGCATAGTAAGCGAGAAGGGAGACTGAAGAGCGTAGATTTTCGCGCTATGACTAAATCCTTGAAATTTGTTTGGATTTCCAAATATTTGAAAATCTTTTTGATTTGCAAAATTCAACGGCTGAACCGAATGTTTTGAAACTTGGCATACACAATACTTGTACCAAGGCATTGCCAAAGCGATCATTGTGACTTCGTTTGTCAATTCAGTATAGATGACACGGATTTTGAACGGGGAAAGTGAATATGGTATCAGACCTATTACGCAATTCCTACAATTATGGGTTAGATGTTGAAAATTACTGGCAGATGGCGCTTTTTTTCTACAACAAATATTGATACAAGCCACGTGGATCTCTCATCAATGGGCTAAAACGTTTCCGGTTTTGATAATCCTAATATTCAGATGCATATAAGATCATCTTTTTTTTCTAACATGGCCAACTGGTACTCGGCTCATATGAAATCCACTACCTCCGCTGATATGTCTTTCACTGTATTACTGCCACTGCCGCAGGTTTTGACTACAATGTAGTCATTTCTCACTTATTTGTATAGTCCATCCTATATCAGAAAATGATATAAAAATTGGGGCATAGCGTATTACTTTTTTCTAATTTTCAGCTTGTATGACGTGTACCTGTGGTAAATTGGTACAATGTGACTACTATGTAAAACACCCAGTACTTGAGACATAATTGTTTTTAAAATATTCAAAAGTCATGTCAATGTTCTCATTTTTTACTGTGTATTCCTTGAAGTATGTAGTGTTTTAATAACTCAAATATAAGGTAAGTCGCCATCCAAAAATGGCATGAATAGGGCTCCGAATCTATTTACTCCCACACCTTTCTCCGCCATTTTGCATGAAGTCGCAACAATGCAACGTCATGACGTCGACAAATGCCACGCCAACAAAGAGTTTGCCATTCGACGTCATGACGTCACAAGGCTTAGTAAACGCAGCATGTCACGGTATCTCATTCTATCCATTCGCGCACAAGAGTACGATTACAAGGGAGGTAATTGCTATTCTTGTAACCAGGGAGCCACCTTAAGTGTAAAGAGGTCAATATGACCATTTCCGTCTTTGTACTACTACTGACGCTATCCGTTGCTATATCATAATTTTTGTCGGGTTTACCAAGGGTAAACCCTACATTAGTATCACCTTCAGTTTTTCTTTTTTCTTCTGCACATGTGTAGTTTTGATCTCCTGCCCGGAGACTGTTCTCATTTGATGCCCCTTACAGCATTCATAAAAAATACCGTACTTCTGTCTGACAGTCATATACACATGTGCAATGCACGGTAGCTTGTGCATTGAACGTGATAATTATGTATGCGTATCCACATTTTAAAATCACCGAAAACAAGAAATTCCCAAATTGTGGATACACATGTTTTTTTTGGTGATGTATCCACATTTTTACTTTCACCTTACTTGATCAATTATCAGCATGAGAACTGAATAAAATTGCGACAAAACTCTGGCAGAAATTTTGGCGAAAGTTTTTGGGACAGATTTCGTTATTTTTTGAAGTGTTCTTCTCCGTCGATCTTCTTCAACAAAACGAAATAGGAACGACTGGCACTTTTGCACAAAACTCTTTTACATATCTGATTATGGTTACAAAGAATAAAAACCTGGGGTGTTTTCCTTTTGCTGGTATGGATGAGAAAGAGATACGATATTTCGATCCCGTCAACGCTGAACTTTCATCCCAAGTCTGAATTTCCCAGAGTACAAGTAATCGTGAATTTGATTGGCTGAACAGTACATATTGGCTCCGCCCACACGTTATTCAACCAATCAGTAAACTTTTTACACGACATACGAATTGAATGAAACTGAATAGATTTATAGTTTTTCTTTCCAATCCATATGAATTTAAAGGCATTTCTGTAAAACCGTGATTATTTAGCATTTAAAATAACACTATGAGTATGACAGTATCTTGTTTTATAGTCAAGAGTTGTTAGAAAAATGATCGTGGAGTAGGAGAATAGCGAATTTTCTGAACTTGTCGGAGATTGTGACGTCTGAAGATTTTCTTGTCTGGATGCACTTTTAGTAGATTCATTTTCTCACAGATTAAATAAGTATGTAAATTATATAAATGTGGATACAATGTGGATACATCTCTTATATAGGATGCGTATCCACATTTTACAAAAGTCGAAGTTTATGCTCTAGATAAAAATGTGCATACAGAGATGTATCCACAAAAACCTTCTATATTGCGGTCACGCCATTCTTCATGGTCCATCGACAACCGATCCGTGGAACTTTTGTTGTAAGATCACAAAGGTGGTGTTAGCTTTAGATATAGGGAATCGTCTTCAATGCATTTTTGATACACACAGCTTATTTAGACTGAATATTTCAGAATTATTTGTTGCTCAAATTGGTTTTGGATAAAGGTGTCCTATTTTTGATAAAAGTGAAAGTTTGGCCCTACAAACCGAACAGCTTGAGGAAGATTCCTTATGTAAAGCGAACACCACCTTTCCTCCCTTAAATGATCACAAATATGGGACTAATAAACCCTTCTGATGCAAGTAAACCCGACATCAGTACTTTAAGTACTTTGATTAACAGCTTATATCTATAATCCTATTCTGTTCAGCATGCATCAAAACTTGACATTGCTGTAGTTGGGTCCAGTCCTGTCCAAGGTCCGTCAAAACAAACTGTGGTAAATGTTTTGATTTCAGAACAACTCAAAATATGAGAAGAAATAATTTGCTGTATATTTTTCGAAAACATGCGAAAGAAAACAATCACTTATTTGGTATCCTATATATCCAAAAGATTACAAGCCTCCTTTAACAGTTCATTAATCCAATTGTTTTCGCTCAAACCGGCGATCTGCGTTTAACAGCTGGAACCGATGAGATTCAAGGTAAGGGTCCATCCCCGGTCAACTTGACTTTCTTGGTTTTCTTTCGTACGTAGGACCAACTGTGGAAGGAGCCATCACGGGGTTATCTATTGCGGGAAAGTTTGGAGCGGCTGCAGCCTTCGGTACTCTCTTTACCTACACTCCAGATCTATACCCTACTAATCTGAGGTGAGGAATAATTCTGCTACGATCTCTTTGTGATCACCGAGGCATTTCACGTTTGTTCTCTAAATAAGGCAAAATATTTTGAACTATTATTGGGTGTGTTGTTGTATGAATTAATGTGCATATCACGCATGAAATTAATTGTAGAATAATCCAATTCGATAGTGAGGGGCATATATTGGCATGTGTGAATCTAAGTCTTGGTTAAAATATTAGTCATATATTTTTGCAAGGCATGCATGTCCTTCTGGGACTCTTCAGTTCATATTGCGAATGGTTTGTCGACTTCCAGGTCAACACTGTTCACTGGTCAGTAGTATACAAGGCGTAAATGGATAATTTAGCGCTTCACTGCGCATGCGCAGAACCTTTGGTGACGTCACAATTGGGAGTGTGCGCATGCGTGTGGGTGGATGGTGGGTGATGGGTACAAGATGGCGGCGTGTGGGTGGATGGTGGGTGATGGGTACAAGATGGCGGCGTGTGGGTGGATGGTGGGTGATGGGTACAAGATGGCGGCGTGTGGGTGGATGGTGGGTGATGGGTACAAGATGGCGGCGTGTGGGTGGATGGTGGGTGATGGGTACAAGATGGCGGCGTGTGGGTGGATGGTGGGTGATGGGTACAAGATGGCGGCGTGTGGGTGGATGGTGGGTGATGGGTACAAGATGGCGGCGTGTGGGTGGATGGTGGGTGATGGGTACAAGATGGCGGCGTGTGGGTGGATGGTGGGTGATGGGTACAAGATGGCGGCCTGTGGGTGGATGGTGGGTGATGGGTACAAGATGGCGGCCTGTGGGTGGATGGTGGGTGATGGGTACAAGATGGCGGCCTGTGGGTGGATGGTGGGTGATGGGTACAAGATGGCGGCGTGTGGGTGGATGGTGGGTGATGGGTACAAGATGGCGGCGTGTGGGTGGATGGTGGGTGATGGGTACAAGATGGCGGCGTGTGGGTGGATGGTGGGTGATGGGTACAAGATGGCGGCGTGTGGGTGGATGGTGGGTGATGGGTACAAGATGGCGGCCTGTGGGTGGATGGTGGGTGATGGGTACAAGATGGCGGATTGTAGAAAAACGTATAAAAGGAGTCCATTTTTAGGGTAGGGGTGTATTCATTGCAATTTGACTTACCTGACCTGACCTGCCTGCCAGCCTACTTGCCTGCCTGCCTGCTTGCCTATCCGCTTGTATGAGACGAAAAGCATGAGACGTGGAGAAGATTTTCCCTGGGACCCAGCAGTACCTCCGGTTGAAGTCTTGCCTGAAGATGAGCGTGTCAGGGACATTTATCAACGTCACTGGGCTACCATACGCCATTGTTTTCACCGTGACCGTCCTCTATTGGACTTGTATAACTTTCGACTGCAGGACCTCACGTATCTGTCTACCTATGCCGAGAATATTTTCACAGATCAGGTGACAGCGTTCAAGTTGAATATGACATTCGGGTACATTTTACGGTGCAAGGAGACGGACCAGGTGCGGTATTATTATTCCAGCAATAATACCTATGTGTTTGATCAGCCGTTCACGGTGACGAATGCCATTTCTCTGCAGCCACTCATCGACCAACTGACTACGTTGGATCCATTGGAATGGGCCCGGTTGCAACGCCCCAATAGCCAATGGCTGGTGGAAATGGTGACCAACATCACATTTTTCGTCACGAAAATGAGAAATCATCCTATCGGTTGACTATATTTATATGGACTTGTGAACAATGTCGAACTATAACTGTTGATACACAAATGTAAAAGTCAGGATGGCCGAGTGGTCTAAGGCGCCGGTAGTTAAGTGCTGGTCGGCGAATGCTGTCGTAGGTTCGAATCCTACTCCTGACAGAATTGGCTTGAGAGCGTATAATTGTATTAAAAAATTACGATTTACCGTATTCCTACACACATTCATTGAAGTGGCTTGAGAGCGTATAATTGTATTAAAAATTTTTTTTACTGTTAATTGTATTAAAAAAAATTCAATACTCAGATATAATTGTATATAAAAATTCAATACCCTTGTGAATACGTTCATTCTATTTGTGTTAATAAAAATAGTAGAAAATTAAAAAAAAAAAATGCTTGTTAGTGTTCATTCTATTGCTTGTTAGTGTTCATTCTTTTTTTCTTTTTTTAAATTGCGCACAAGGCCGATATGTCAACCCCACACCCAGTCCATTAGATGCTCCTTCATGAATGCTTCACTTTGATACCTCACTCGACCCCATCGGTCCACTAGGGGCTCCCCTAGATGCCAAAACGTCTATTTTCATACCCTTCGGCCGCCGCGCATGCGCAGAAGGCCGATATGTCAACCCCACACCCAGCCCATTAGATGCCCCTTCACCTAAGCTTCAATTTGATACCTCACTCGACCCCACTCCCCCCAAAAAAAAAATTTTTTTTGCTCTTCCACCAATCCTCCCCCCTCCCCCCGTTACCCCTTTTTTCAAACCCTTTTTTAATTGTAAAAAAAACATAGAAAATGAAAAAGATTTTTTTTGGCTCCATGAATCTTTTTTTCCTTTTTTTTAAAATAAAAAAAAAATTTTTTTTGGCTCTTCCACCAACCTTCCCCCCTCCCCCTCCCCTCCCTCGCCCATTTTTTTCAATATACTGCGTACTGGCTCTCTTCATCTGTACACACGCTGCATCTTGATTTTTTTTCTTCTTTATGTCGTTCTTTTTGCTGTTTTGAAATCTCAGCTTCCATTACATTCATGTCTTGTCTCATACCGTTAATCTGTTCGTTGAGGCGTGTTACTTCGGCCCAAGAGCATGGTTGTGGTGTTGTTTGGAAAGTTGAAGTCGTTATAATCGTATTTTGTGAATAAATGGGAACATACTACACGTTATTTATAGTCTAGTCGGCTGTGGGTGGATGGTGGGTGATGGGTACAAGATGGCGACATGTGGGTGGATGGTGGGTGATGGGTACAAGATGGCGGCGTGTGGGTGGATGGTGGGTGATGGGTGCAAGATGGCCGCCGGTGTGAGTCAGTGCAAGATTATGGTATCTGCTAAAAAAAAATTTTCCATGCACACTGTATAGTGTTGTGTTACCATTGCCCAAAGATAAAAAATTTCCTAGTTTTATTTCGATAAACCCGCTGGAATTTTCAGGAAAATATTATAAGGGTGTAAGCTGTAGTCTTGACGTATTTTTAGCCAGAAAAATCCATTTATTTCCAGTGTACTGGGTTTTCCATTCAGATTTTAGTGCATAATATTGCTGAAATAATGCCAACAGAAAACTCAGAGTCAATTTAAATATTTATTTGTATTGAGAAAATTACAAGAATTTCGAAGAGAAAAGAGCCGAGATAATGTCTGTCTGTCCTGGAAATCAGCTGATCAGCAATAAATCGACATCTCCGTGACCTTCAACGAGATTTTGACATTAGGTTTTACCCGCTTTTATCACAAATCATTATAAAGAAATTGTCACACCCGGTGAACTCCTGAAACCCACATCCTACCTGAGAGTTTGGTAAGATATTCCATTCATTCGTTACCGTTCCCGTGGAGTAGAATTTCATCCACCAGCTTTCACTGTTGTGGTGCGGGTCGGGGGGCGGGAGTTTTGCACTGATGAAAACCAATGTCGTCCTCTCTCACGAAACCAAACACAAAAATTGACAAATTATACGGACTGCCACGATAAGCGAATGTATGCAACAAATAGCGTTCCGTACTGCAGATGTCCGATAAAATCCCTCCAGTCAAGGGGGGAGGGGGGAGTGTTACAGAATGTTGATTCCACAAAACCTGTTCGGTGGCCTACATCATCGTTCAATCGCTGCTCATAAAGGCTGCGTTCAGCTCACCAGAACTGTATACACTTCGAAATCTGTGAAAGAATATCAATTTTCACGTTTCCTGTCTGATATCACACAAATTTATGCGTCCGCTCGAACACAACACAGCACACTCCCTCGATTACAGTCCACGTGTGACGGGTACATGCAGGCGATGAATGATGCAGAGTTTCGTCACATTATTGATCTCAGCGGACACCGAAAGGAAGAAAGTTCCGTTATAAACTGCGACAGAGAATGTTCCCCAGCTCAGAAAACAACACAATGATCAGTGAAATCGTCCTCCGTATGCCTACCCGGGGCGCGGTAAAACAGCAAGAAAATTGTAACAAACGTTAACAAAATGGCTGCTCAAGGTCAATTTGCCCGGATAATAACGCCGTTCAAACCACAGCGCCATCTATACGCTTTGGTGCAAGGGAGACAACTCGGACTAGACCAATTCCCAGGCGAAGATGATGTCCGCTATATTTGGCCTGTATGGGTATAGGGGTGGTCGGTTTTTTTTATGGCTTTTACTATGAGCTATGAGGTTGATCATGTAGAATACGATGGAAAAAACTATGAAAGTACCGGGTAGGCTTGTATATAGATCCATATAGATCCATATAGACCCATATACACTCATATACTGGGATATTAGTATGTATAAATCCATACGGGGTGGACATGTTGGAGTCTAGGTGGAGCACTAGTGGCCCGATTGGGTAGAGTGAGGTCTTATTTTAAAGCTCTCGAGGAAATAAATAAATAAATAAATAAATAAATAATAATAAAAAAAAATCAAAAAAATCGGCGAGTAGTAGACGAAGGGAAAATTGGGAAGTACTGACCATGCCCCAGAATACTTCATATGCATATCACGGCCTTAAGGCCTATGTAAGATGTAATCTACTTCACAGTTTAGTAGTATAAAAAGCGCAAGTCCTATTGACCTTGCCCCTTCCAAAGAAATAAAATCGGCTCTATTTTACAGGAGTATATACGCAGGTCACGTGGGTTGTGACGTCACTTCCGGGTTTTCACTAAACACTACCTCCAAACATAGAAGAGTTCCAATTTTTTCCCTTAGACGTCCGTATGTTCATCCTCCAAACCCACAAGAGTTCCAATGTTCAACCGCCGGGGTGTTTTCCCGCCCCGCCCCAGCGCCCCGCAGCGCGCGCGCGCGCGCGTCATCCCGCGTCATCCCCGGCAGTGCGCGCGCGGACGCGGGTCAAAAGGTCAAAGGGTCACCTCCAGGTCAGACGGTCCAATGTCCAATGAGACAATGTTGCGGTATCGCTATAGTCAGAGCTTGAGCACAAAAAAAAGGGGATTCTAGATGAACCTGGGAAAGATGGGCAGTTCCATTTGGACCAATCAGCGGTCGAGAAAAAGAGCCAATCAGCGGTCGAGAAAAAGAACCAATCAGCAAACGAACAATCAGCCAATCGAATTGGGGTACTCACGGTGTGCTTTCGCTGACGTCCGCGCCTACATCTGGGTTCTTGTACACCCGGGTAATGTTTTTCTGGACATGGATGGGTTACCTTTGGCTCCATTCTAGGCCACTGATTGGCTAATACGGTGTTCAAAGCCACTTTCATGCATTATGCTCATAGAACTTATAGTCATAATCTATACAGGACTGCGTCTTGGATGACAATCTTATAGTCCGCTGCATGCCCCTCTACGTTAGTGGCCATCAAGGCGAAGGTCGGAGGCGCCCGTATCAGTCGGATTTTGATGGGGATCTTGTTCAAGAGGTACCGGTCTTGCATGAACATGTCTGCATGCAGTCGACCCATCATATCCACCGAGGCACTGTTCGCAGTGAAAGCCTTCCGTTTGTTATATCCCCCATTGTCCGCCGTGTCCATGTGCTCGGGCGTGTCCTTGTAGAATAAAGCGGTTGTCAGCTGAGATTTTTTAGCCTCTCGGCCATACGACAACAGTGTCTCGATGTAGGCTCGATAGGGGTACGTGTTGGTGGAGTCACTGATGAGTTTGTCGCTGAGAAAAATATCCACCTGCTGAAACATCGAGTGCAGCCAGAGATTCGTCGGGCCCACCGTTGCTTGGTCAGCGATTCTGGTGCCAGCTCCATTGACCACCTTGGCTTTCACATACAAGTAGGTATGGGCTAAATCCACATAGGCCGTATCCGCATTACTGATGGTGAACTCGATGGGTCCGGTTTCGTTGATGCTGGAGAGCGGGAGATGCTCCACCCATAATCCTTGTTCGACACTGGTTTGTGTGGGCGGCACGGTCCACAAATCAAATTCACTGTTGGTGGAGGGGCAGGACTCGGCGTGGATTAAGGACATGTTTTAAGAAAAGATATCCTTTGTCTTCTTCGATGTGCGTCGTCGCTGGATCGGTCGTCGACTGGTGCGTGGTCTCGGTGGGGCAGCTCTTTTATTCCCAACGGTGCGTTGTGCTTTGGCCACCAAGACGCCTCCCGCTTCTTTGGCCCGCCGTTTCAAGGATTCTTTGGGTGCCGTACCCCCCAAGACATCACCGGCCACTTGCAGTCCACTGCGTACCGCTTGTTTGCCGATTGCTTTCACCCCACGCGTCACCAAGGGCAGGAACGTTTTCACAATGCTGCCGAGTATGTTCCCCAGACCATGTCCTCGTTGCATGCGTGCACCGCTAAATACCGGAAAGCCACCCCCGGCCTGTTGGGCATAATAGTCGGCATAGCTGCGTGCATCGCACTCGTAAGGTACTTTCATTATGCAAAGTGGGGAGCACGTGCTTGTCGAAAATGAAGTGTCAGCACCACTTTTCCTCGTTCGAATGCCACCGGTCGTCCCGTGTCATCTCTTATATCCACCGTGATCGTGTTGATGTCAGTTTGTCGTACGGGCAAGTAGAGCATGTGGGTGAAACTGTGGGTGACTTGACCTCCATACGTCTTTTTAATGGGGACCACCCGTAACAGAGGTGTGTTGATATCGCCCACGATGTGGTTGTCCACCACGTCCGAGTAGACGTAGAGTCCGTACATACCCGACTTCATATCCATCGGCATCTCGCCATGGTGTTCGGTGGGACCAGCGAACGTCTTTAGATCGAAACCCAGCATTTGCTGTAGGATAGCACTCAGTACGACACTCGCCTTGCCGGAGACGATAAGCTGTGCCTTGTCGTTGTGTGCGTTGTAATCGAAGTCCACGTGATTCTTGAAGGGATAGGCTTTGATGGGTCTTGAAGTATTCGTCACCCCCCGTAGCGCCTTATAATGCATCAGTCTTGACAGCCCACCCATGAACTCTTTGGGGTATCGTATTGGCCTTCGGGCAGGGTGAGTCGGGTGTTTTTGCCTTCGTAGGTCACCTCGTACCACACTTCATTGGCTCGCACGTTGTACCACGAGTAAGGGTATTGGATATCCACGAGGCCGCATTCCCACCGGCCAGGTAAATGTAACGGTTGCGGTAACTGGGTGACGTACTTGGCCACGGTGTTGTCAGGAAACACATCCAGCGAACTGTTACTGGGTAGGGTCAGGTAAAACATGGCGACTGAGCTGTCCTGCTGCTGCTGTTGGTTTTAATAGGTGTTCCAGGCCTTGGGCGGTTGTGTCCGGCGTCGTGTTCGTCGCGTTGACTTGCTACGTGTCACGGCTCTGGAGATGTGGGGTGTCCTGATCGAGGGTGGTTTTTTAAAGGTCTGAAAAGAAGGTGCCCGTTGTGATGGTGGTGGAGTTTTGGGGGGTGACTCCGGTTCCCAGTCGGCTTCCCAAGAAGGTTGTGGTGAGAGTCGTGGTGCACGACTTGGCGATTGCTGGGTTTGCTGCATAAAGGCCCAGCGGTGGGGGTTCCCACCAATTCCTGTGGTACATGCATGTCTTTCAAGCCTTGAGCGAAGACCTCCCATCCTCGAGGATCGGTGTGCGATCTGCGTTGACGCATCAGATCATTCACTAAATCCGTCATGTGGGTGCCGGGGACCACCTGATTCTGTACCAGGAGTTCGCTTTTATCATTCCAAGTCATGTTAGGATTCTGTTTCATCCGTTGTAATACCAGGCCAGCTTGTTTCTTGAACGATGCAGGTACACTCTCCAGCACTTCGTCTTCCACCCACT
>JAVTVY010025547.1:0-11515 GCA_036873755.1 Hanleya hanleyi
GTCACAGAGGAAGTCAAACATCACCTATTATGGTGGATGGACCCTCTCAACGTGATGCCTGGTGTAACACTGCTTCCGTTTCAAGCTACTCATCAGCTGTTCACGGATGCTTCGATGCAAGGATGGGGGGCCCACCTCGGATCCAAGTCGATATCAGGCTATTGGACTCCGCAGGAGAGGTTACTCCATATCAATATGTTAGAGTTCATGGCCGTCAATCGAGCAATACTCTTATTGATACAGGACCTCAAAGGCCAGTCGGTTCTGGTAGCTACAGACAACACAACTGTCTTAGCTTACATCAACAAGATGGGGGGAACTCGGTCCTCGAAGCTTCTGAAGCAGACCGAGATACTCTACCATCTGTGCTGGCAGAACGATATCATACTTCGTGCCAGACACATTCCAGGACATCTGAATGTACTAGCCGACGCACTGTCGAGAAAACATCAGATTATACCGACGGAGTGGCAGCTTCACACAGACATTCTGCGCCAAATCGCTCAGATTTGGGAACAACCGCTGATAGATCTGTTCGCTACTCACCTGAATCATCAACTCCCTCTGTATATGTCCCCTGTACTGGATCCTTTAGCAGTGGGAGTCGATGCTCTATCGCAGGATTGGACGGGTCTAATAGCGTATGCTTACCCGCCCCCTTCAATCCTGCCTCTAGTTCTACAAAAGATACGCGCGCATCCGTGCGTCGTTTATCTAATTGTCCCTTGGTGGCCAGCCCGTCCGTGGTTTCCCGACCTTCTGGAATTACTGGTAGACGTCCCAAGACGACTACCTCTTTGGGAAAAACTACTTCGTCAACCGAAGTCAGCAATTTTCCACCACAAACCTCAGGCATTCCATCTGCACGCTTGCAAGTGCTCAAGGATCAGCTCACTGAGGTTGGGTTTTCTAGCGAAGCTTCGAGAAGAATGGTCGCTTCCACTCGATCCTCCACATCAGCTTGTTATCAAGGGAAGTGGAGGGTCTTCCATGAGTGGTGTACTGGAAGAAACATTGATGCCCGTTCTGCCTCTGTTCAGCAGATAGCAGATTTCTTGTTACACCTGTTTCAAGACAAGGGTCTTGTTCCATCTACGGTGGATGGTTACAGATCTGCATTATCTAGGATTATTAACCTGTCTACTGGCGTTAATCCTGCCTCTGATCCTAATCTAACAGCTCTGGTTAGATCGTTTAGGATTGACAGGCTTGTCTCTGTACCAAAACTTCCTAAATGGGATTTAGCATTAGTTCTACGGAGTTTATCAGAACCTCCGTTCGAACCCATAACTACAGCCGATCTGAAATTCCTATCCTACAAAACAGTTTTTTTGTTAGCCTTGGCTTCAGCGGCTCGCATGTCAGAACTACACGCTTTGGATGCTAGGGAAATTAGGCATGATTCTCGATGGACTTATGTGGTACTTACTACCATTCCTGAATTTGTAGCCAAGAACCAATCTCTGTACGACACTTCTTGTAGAGAATTTAGGGTTCCAGCTTTAGCTGATTTCCTTTCCTCAGGGTTAGAATCGGACAACCTTATGTGTCCGGTTCGTGCCCTTACTGTATATATTAGTCGCACTAAAGTACTACGTGCTGGGCGAAGGCGATTATTTATACCATTTTGTCCCCGGAGCCAACAAGAGATATCTAAAAACACTATCTCTTCTTGGCTCTCCAAAACTATTAGGTTAGCCTACGATGGAGTGTCATCGATGCAGGCTGCGTTGTGTGATGTCTCTGCACATGAGATCAGGGCGCTTGGGGCGTCCTGGCCTTTGTGGACCAACAGGTCAGTAACTGATATTATGAGGGCTTGTTTTTGGAGATCTCACACAACCTTCGCATCATACTACTTGAGAGACATGACACTTATCAAGGACGACCTATTTTCCTTGGGACCACTGGTGACAGCGCAGCAGATCACCGGGGTCGGGTCAGCACACAGACACCAGAGGCCTGTGTGTTTTTATCGGTTTTTAATGGTAAGAACACGTTTCCTCATAAAAAACTTTCTTTTAAAAAAAGGGGGGGGCACGTGTATATAACTTCCATTATGTCAGCGCCGATGAGCCTGGGAGGTCTGGGCTTACTATAGGGACAGTGTCTACGATACCGTTATATGACCCTGTCGCTATTGAGTCTTTATGGAAGCCTATTCTTATTTAAGTTTTATGGCCAGCATGAAGTCTCTTGCTGACTTCCGTCCAATCCTCACGCCATTAGTCGCTGTCACTTTGACTTCCCTCCGTCCTGCTTTGGGATTCTCGCATATGTCAGTAAGGTCAGTTTCACTGTGTAAAAAATATAATAAATTTACATGTAATTTTTACATTTTTAAACTGAAACTTACCTTACTGACAAAGTGATGGTCCCACCCGACCTCCCCGCTTGGGATCTTTACATTTACGCGTAAGAAGTGGAGATCTATTGTGATTGAGTGCTGGCGTGGGTGATTAGGCGGGAAATGAACTGTGCTATTGTTTTAATTTCTTCACTTGTTAATCCGTGTTTGCACACGAACGCATATGTCAGTAAGGTAAGTTTCAGTTTAAAAATGTAAAAATTACATGTAAATTTATTATTTTGGAAACTTATTTATATTCCTGTATTCTACCAGCCAACAAACGATTACTCGCCTCGGCTTATGGAGTTATGCCCCTTTCGGATGTAATAATCTCTGATTTTGCTATCTGTAGTTGAATGTACAAGTTATATCTGCAGATCCGTGTTCGGTACAGCTTATTCGTCTCGGTTCTTACATGTGTATCTTACAGTGGTGCAAGTCAGACGACTATCGAAAGTGGCGCGCCTCTGCCCATACTTTACAGAGTTATGCCCCTTTACAGATATATAATTTTTCTATTTCTGTCCTATATGCCTGAATGTAACCAACTACCGGTATATCTTAATCATCCCACATAGAACTATCTCTTCCCCAATTCACACTACACATGGGTCTCAATCACTTGGGGAAAGCCGAGGGGTTTTGATTAGATCAATCTCATGTTCATGCATGCTTTGATGTTCAATATGAATGATGTAGAAATTACTGAATGTGAATACCATTTTCCAATGTTGTTTTGCAGGACACTTTTGCAGATTTTGATACAATGACTGATAGACTGGTCAAAGAAATCCTGTCCTATATAGATATGTATTCCCTCCGGCCCAACAGAATCAGGTGAGTACTATCATTGTTCTGTTATAAACAGCTGTCCACTGATAGACTCTGGGCAACATTGAATTTAAACAAAAGATATGAGGTGAAGTTGGCCATAAATTTGTTGCATGAGACCATATTCTCTAAAATTTTCAGATATTCCTACGAAGTAGGCTCTCATTTGCAAATTGTCCGGTAATGAGTAAGTCAGTCAGTCCATCCGAATTCTTTTGTCGGCAAAATACGGAGAACCGTTAACATTAGAAACTTGATTTTTGGCATGAACGTGCAATAGGGGACTGTTACCAGCAAGTTCTGAGCTGACCTGCTTTTGATGAAAATTTAACCCACTTAAGTAACCTTTAACCCTTTGCTACTTGCTGATAGTCTCATTTGTCAGCCTTATATGTTCGGATAAATGCATGCGAGGGGATTTTGTTATGGACCCTCTTTTTTGAAGCAAGATATTTGCATGTAGCTTGATTGAAACCCTGCTAAATATATATATTTTCAGAAAGCCCATACTTTAATTAATCTGTCTTTCAAAATATCTGCCCATTTGTGTCTAAAATAGAATCAGACCAGGCGAAAAAAATAAATAAAACAAAAAAAATTGATTTCGGCAACATACCGTGCGTTAGTATGTCCCAGCCAAATGAGAGTTTCCATAAAAAAATTTCATCACGATCGCCCATTTCAACCGGACGATCGTGCTACAATACCAGTACATCATTCCTGTGGGTTTTAATCCGACATATAAATCCGAGGAACGCTTTATTTCTATTGTAAACCCAACAGTCGGCTTTCTTTCCGACGCACTGAACACCCACACACAGACACACATCCGGCCAATCGCTGCCATTGTCTCACACGATGACCGCATTCTCAACTAATCGGCTTCGCGATACTAACAGAGCCCGGTCGAGGTCAATTTGGTCACGATGATGACATCTCTATCCAATCAAATCCTTCGTTATTCAATCCTATCCAATCAAATCACTCATCATAGATCGAAAGAGCCGGAAATGACCTTTAATATGAGACCAATATCTCTAACATTCTACCGCGGGAAATGGGATTTTGATAGCGTTGAAAATGGTCAAAAACCGGCAAATTCTTCGCTGATTTTCTCAATTTTCACCACAAGGAAGGTACATCTTCAATAAAATAAACTTGTTATACGTTTATTGCATGATTTACAATAAAATTTGAAGGTATATTGTCGACTATTTCCTTGTCCAACGATGTGGACTACCGACGACCTTCACTTGGCGAACATTTTACTGTTCGGCGATTTTTTTACATGGTGGTCAATTGCAGCCAGTTTCGGCCGTTATGGGTATATACGGTGCCGGCCGGTTTTGGGTGGTATAAGTACGAAAGAGTTAACATTACGCTTGGACCCCTAAGTCATATAGGTGACCTATAACTTTACTCTTGGACCCCCAAGTCGTCTTCCTCACCCTACTTCGTAGGTCCTGTGCACTGTACACTACTCATGTAGAAGATGATAAAAATCTCCAATAATCATTTCCAGTTTTCCAGTATTCCATTCTCCAGTTCCACAGTTTGGTCTAAGGCTGAATAAAATATATTTCTATCCTCACAGGCACCACCACACAGCAATAACCAGGTTAAAACAATAACAACAAAAAGAAACAATTGTTTTTTATTCCCCGTTTTATCACATTTATCACATGCCAAAATAATGTTATTGAATGAGTCAATGTATATGCAAATTGCGCTAAACTACTGCATCGGATTGCCAGAAAACTGGATATATTTAAAAAGATTTTAAGAAAGCAACCTAAGTCATAATAATAGGCTTCATTTATACTCGATTTACAAACTCGTAGGCCAAGGCCTTTCTGTCAGAGGGTCGAAGTGAATTGGAAATTGGTGGAAAAGCATCCCTTGCGTATGTACATGTATAATGAAACGAACAAAAGTAAAACTTGAACATACATTTGATAATATTTATTCCAACAATTTTAGCACATTGCAGTTTTTACACATTAATCACAGAACATTTCAAACTTGCCACTTCAGCTATGAATTTCAATAGAGATTTATAGACTTGTTCTCATTCTTCTTTCCAGCTTTGTTGGACATTCTCTTGGAAATATCATTGTCCGTTCAGCATTATCCCGCCCAGAGTTAGCTCCCTTCATCCCCAAGTTGTACACGTTTCTCTCTCTGTCTGGTCCTCACCTCGGCACCCTGTACAACAACAGTGGACTTGTCAATATGGGTAAGGCTTATACCCGTGTTGCTGAGTCAATCGACAATGCGGAAGCTATAATTATGTATATTTAATATATCGTGTAATCACGGTTCAATTATCGAATGAAGTTGTCTGTTGTCATGGTAATATTGCTGGCACTGACGATCAAGTTAAGGTCAATCCTCCAATAACTCAATCACAGGCACTGAAATTTTGCAACATAATTCAGGGAGAGATCAAATTTATTAGAGAAAGAAGTTGACAAAATGATGCAAAATCATGCAGATAATCCAATATTTCTTCATTATATTAATTGATTTTTGAGCGTGATCAAATTTAAATTGTCTAGGAGAGTCTTTTTTCACTCTCTTGATGTCAGTTTACGGGGAGTGATAGGAAGTGAGAGTGATCACTTCCCTCAAACTGCAGGGCCTGGGAAACTGTATTTTCATTCCCCGACATACCTTGGTCATGTTGGTTGGGGAATGTAGCATTGCTTTCTGTCCATATGTGAGCGTGTACCACAAATTCTTGTTAAGACTGGGGTAAAAAATGTACGCTTTTGAAGTGGAACTGATACTGTTCTGCTAATGCTACATGTATATGGTATGTCCCAGGGATGTTTTTTTTTTTTTTAGATCTGAATTCTGTAGGATGCTGTTGTGTTCGGGTGCATTTTGATGGAATATCATGAATTGGAAGATAACATGTAAACATCAAACCAAACTCATTTTCTTCCCCTATTGTATTGGGTCCAAGGGTTTCTGCCTCTCCCAGTCCCTCCTCTGATTCACACTGCTTGTCCCCCAGGGGTATGTGCCCCACCCTTTGTCCCATCCTAAAAAAAATTGCCATGCCTAATTGAGGGTGTGCTCAAATTTGGGAGATCTAATGCCCTTTGTATACCAAATCATGTTTTACACATGTAATTCAGGGGAAATGCTCTTCTTCGTGTTTCACAACAGCTTTCATTTTGAACATGTTGGAAGAGTGATAGAATTTTTAGGAGATTTAACTTCTTAGAGACACTTCTTTTCATATGGTGTGCCGCTACTGTCAGACAATGCTAAAATATATTCAACAGAACCTATGAAATTCTATAAAGTTGTATAATATCGCATGCATGTCGATTACATATGGACATGGACAAAATACCAACAGTCTGTATTGAAACTGTTTCCAGGTATGTGGTTTATGCAGAAGTGGAAGAAGTCTGGATCATTATTACAGCTAGCACTAAAGGATCACCCTGACCCCAGACTCTCCTTCCTATACAAACTCAGCATGAGGCCAGGTATGCATTCAACAGCTTTTGTTCTCTTCAATGCTTTTCAATGTACTCTGAAACCTATGAATACCCACACCTGTGTAAACCAACCTCTGAAGACTGACATTATCCATGGCCCCAATACCTAAATTTAAGTTTCTTTAATAGACTTCATAAAGCAGAACCCTGTCAAAAGCGACAAAAAAATCTGGTCCCAAGCATGGTCAGTATACTCCAGTTTCACTGTACATGCTTCTGTAAATCTGGTCAGAATGGGTCAGCCATAATGTTGCCAAGCTTTCTTGACAAAGATTTGGGCATCCAACCGAATGTGTGCCCAAACAAACTCACATATACAGAACAAAATAAAGGAAATCGAGTAACTAAAAAAAAAAAATGTTTCCGCTCAGAGAGATTGTTTCCTTCTCCATATTGATAACACAAACACTAGTCCACTGTTCATGCTGAGTGGTGATGGTGACAAGACTTATTCTTCACTGAAAAATGTGCATGTTGTAATTTTTATCTTCTGGAAGATTGGATGAATGCGCCTTTGCACATTAACAAGAGCCTGTCTGTGAAGTGACCTGTGACTTCCATTTGATCTGGTTCATATATTTTCACTCTCACTATCTTTTAACCCAGGAGAATATTTTGAACTGCTGGCCAAATTATACATTATTGAAAGCATAATGACAAACTTTGAATTGGAAAATATAGTACATATGTATAAAATTGGTCAGTTCTCACCAGTTAAATATTCTCCTGCATTAAGAGATAGGGCAAAGTGAAAATAGCTGATCAGCTGAAGTCATGGGTCACTGCACAGGCAGGCTCTTCTTTGTTCTCTCAATAATGTGCAAAAGGTGGATTACCTTATTAACATAAATGTGAGTTGTTGAAGGGATTATTTCCATTGATTTTTGCTCTCATGCTGACACTTTATCAGTAACAATCAATTGTGAAAAGCCTGATTTCTTAATACTACGCAGGACTGGACTGTTTCGCTATGTTTTACTGACAATATATCCATTACCATCACTCGTAAACAGTTTGATTTCTTAATACCATACAGGACTGGAGCAATTTTGCTATGTTTACTGACACTACATCCATTACCATCACTCATAAACAACCTGATTTCTTAATACCACACAGGACTGGAGCTGTTATGCTATATGTTCCTGACACTATATCGATAACATTCACTCGTAAACGGCCTGATTTCTTGATACCACACAGGATTAGAGCTGTTTCGCTATGTGTTATTGGTGGGATCAGCCCAGGATCGTTACGTGCCATTCCACTCATCCAGGATAGAGGTGTGCAGGCCCGCACAACGAGACAGTTCAACTTTTGGTACGTGTCTCCTACTTTCAGTTCATGCCATCAGATGGTATACCTCCTACTGTCAGATATACCCTCTGATTGCACTGAAGTTGAAACTGCAGCGTGCAGCTTTTGTGCACATGGCGCTCGGCTAATCAGCATCGTCCACTTGTGAATGGAGAGGAGAAGGTTCAGCATGACACAGCTAAACAAGACACTGTAGCATGTGTTCTTGTGTAACAATTTGGCATAAACGTTGTTAATTCTTTTTCAAGATATACTGGATGCAATTCTCATCTCTCTCATATACAGATACATGCTTCCTGTGACAATTAAAATGATTTGAGACCGAATGCGCGCATGCGCATGCTACTCAGACTTTTAGGAGGTTACAAACTCTGATAATGGGAGGATGCCTATATTTAGTTCATTGCAATATTCTTCTTATGTGATCTTAATGTTCAGGGCTGTTTCAGAAAAAAGTAGCCATATAACTCCAGACTCCTAGAAATCCGGTTCATCTTCACCTATCCTCACTATATGGTATTATACAATTTTTACCCATCATACCCATAGAGATATTTATATAAAGTTCCTTCCTGTTTGAAATGTACCATACCTCAATGTTATTTTAATGATTTTATTGGGTGATCATAATGATTGGAATTTATTTTTGTCCACCAAATAGTGCATGCTTGAATCATAGGTAGGGAGTTCAGTGAAAATTTCAATTTTCATTAACCACATACAGACTAGGAATTCTGAGATCTGGTTCAGACAAGGAATATTTTGCTACAAAAATTACGAAAATTGGACCATTATAACTCATTCTCGGACTGACTGAAGTTTCGGAAACTTGACCTTCCATGCCCTTCTGGCCTATATATATAACATTACGTAATTACTAGCGAATGGTACCCTTTTGAGGGTGTTTTTCAGTCAATATTTATCATAATCTATTTTAAATTTCAAACCGCTGACAGTAGAGTGATGAAATTTTGACCACATCTCCAGGCAATAAAGACGAATGATCTATATTATTCACGACTGCTATACTCGCATATAAAACTCAATAATTTGCATAAATTTGCATAATTAATAAGACAACATTGGCTGATCTTTCTAAGAAATCTCCAGAAAACTTAATAAAACATATACACAGCATTTCAGTGTGAATTGAAGTTTGCTTGTGTAGTTTGTAGTTAAGTAACTCCGAAAACGTAGGAAAGGGGGAGATAACTCTACACCAGGAGCAATTTTCAAGATGGCCGCCATACAAAATGGCCGCCAATCATTCTCTTTGAACTTAGTCATGTTGGGTATCAAATTGAAGCCCTTGAAGAGCAGAGTACAGCCATAGTGGTTGTAAGAAACAGTAAAACATATTAATGGAGAATTCAAGTATTATGTAGGCAAAAAATATGAATTTTTCGATTAGAATGTGAAAATGATGGAAGAAGTACTGACATGCTGACCAAGTTAAATGACAATGTACACTGTACGAAAACCATCCACACATGCACACGCACCTATGGTATACTTAATACTTGAGTAATCCCCATCATACATGGAATGATGGTTAGCCTGACTAAGCATAGATCTGCATGATAAATTGACTGAGTGAGTTATTAAAGTAATGCCAAATTTGGCAATAAATTATAAAACTACATGTACATGATTAAGCCACATTTTATTTGACAAAAGTAGATATATCCGGATGCTGAACACCAAGTCGAAAGAAAACTTGAGGTAGGCAGTGCTTGTACGACAAGCTTGGATCAGCGTCAATATATTTGAGCACCAGATGAAAAAAGGCGAATGATGGGACCTTTTCAATTATTGATGAATCTACAAAAAATATGAAGCAAAATAAAATGAATGTGTTTTGTTATTGATGTGTTTGAAGAACAATTACATCCTCCCCCTGAAACCGATTAATACAACATCAACACAGTTATTTGATATCAATAGATGTAGAGGGAAAAGACATTTGATTCACATTCAATTGTAAACTCTTATTATCCAGGAAATTGGTTTATTTCCAGTTGTATAACCTATCTCCATATCCACGGTAATACAGCATAAAGAAATCACACACAACTTAACATAGACCATAACTGAAAATTTATTCTGTCAGAATAAAATCAATGTCAGAGAATAGATATACCAGGCAGTACATTTAATTAAGATTTGTTTTCAACACAACATATTAATTTACTTCATTGCTGTTTAAGTTTACATGTGGAATGATCTCCACATATTTTGATACTAATTACCATCCACTATGTGTCCATATAGGCAAGATCTCGGATCACTTGTCTTGACCATCCACCCGAGATGGTTAAATACATCAAATACACCATGACGTTGATATAAGTATGTGTTGGCAAAAAAAAATAATAAAAAATTAATTTGTTTTGTATTCATGTAATGCACAATTTTATTTTATTGAAAATATATTATTCAATTGTTATTCAATAGTAATTAGGCCTACACTATATTCCAAATAATATTTGTAATATTATTTTCAGCCAGAACCTGTATTACTTCGAACTAATTGCTCCCCTTTCCTATAATTAAATAACCTCCATAAGTTTAATGTCTTTTTAAAATGTGTACAAATCTGGGGGGAGTGGCAGTGTTTCACGTAATTGCCATTTGTAGAAGGCGCATATGTTCCATATAGAGGGATAGCCTGGCTGATGGCTGTTCTGTCTGACGATTTGCTTCCCTCGTATTTTTACATAGAGATGATCGTAATTTCTCTCCATTGTTTTTGAAACCAGAGCAAATTACTGAAGTGAAAATTATTTAAATATCCAAGGAACATCAACGAACGTAATGATCGTGAATGATTCACTGTAGTTTTCCAGTTTGAGCCGAGACAGTAATGAGGTCACGCACATGTCGGCTGGCGTTGGTAGTCGCCATCTTGAATATATCGTTTTGAAGCGGGGAGAGAAACTACCGCTTCAGAAAATGAATTTTTAACAATGGCCATCGTCGGAAATATCAGCCCAAATCAAGACAGATGACTAGTTCAACCTTCGGACTTTAAGAATATATATTCCGATTAGCGAAATATTACCTTGCGAGTCGGGAAACGGCCCACTTATCAAGAAGATCCGCCTTTGAACACTCCGCTACGGCCCGTGTGGAAAAAATTACGTCATCGAAGAGATTCCCGCCATAGTATAGGGGATTCCCTAGAAAATGACACGTAATTCAATGAAATCGAGGCTCAAAGGCTGGTGTTTTAGGCCGAGAGGAAACCCCCATCTTTTCAGGTTCGCGGTACCGTGAGGAACGGATTACCGCATCATGCGCTAGTCCAAAACAAATTTTAATAGCAGTACAACAAACACAGCACAACAAGAGATAGAGAATAATTTATTTGTTTCCAAATTTTATTTTAACAGTAAGAATAAACTGATTAAGTCTAAACCATGCAAACTTTGTTAAAATGAAAGTGACAGTTTTCTTCAACATATTGACATATACGCCGGCTAAAACGCCGCCATATTGAATC